>LOJH01030641.1:0-17052 GCA_001685095.1 Ellobius talpinus | reverse complement strand
GAGGTGGAAAATTTTTTAATAACAATAAAAAAGTGTCTGAAATAAAAAAAACATCAATTTCAAAGTAGAATAGAATAGAATAGTGATCATTAGAGACCAAACAAAGAAGGATGGGAAAAGGGAACATAGAAGGAAGTCAGCTAATAGTAAACACAAATAGGAAGAATACATTTTAGTGTTCTCCAACACAACAAGATGACTATAATTTATAATAGTCCATTATGTGTTTTTCACAAATACACAAGGGAAGAGGTTAAAGGCTCCAACACAGAAAATGGTAAGGAGATGGCAGTATGATTTTCCCTTATTTTATCACAATATACTGTTTTCATGTATTGAAATATCATAATACCCCAGAAATATGCACAATTATTATGTTAATTAAAATAAAAATAGGAACATAAATGAAAGAAGAAAAAGGGACAAGGGCCCCAAATGAGGCTGGGAAAGAATAAGGCTCGAAAACCACCAGGATTTGTAAGCTCGTCTCCATTATAACCTAGGAACATCTGGAGCTTTTCCTCTGGGTGGTGCTTGGGAAAAATAATTGATTTAACCAAAGTACAATGGATGGAGGAAAAAAATCATTTCTCCTCCTTAGAAGAAACAGAGCTTCAGAAGTTCTCAGGAATGATGGTTGGTGTTACTAGGAAACTTTTCAAAGTGTGTCACTCTGGACCTTAGTGCATCCATCACTGGTCTTTGCTGGGAGAACGAAATATATGTGGCAGACTCTGTTGAATGCAGTTCTTAATATTTTCCATGAGGGTCAAGGGCCAAGGAATGAATATTGGATGTGAAGTGGAAGCCACAGCTGGCTGGCCAGACCCTCTCTGCTTCTGTGGAGATTTACATGCAAGCTTAGCTCTTTTCCTTTTCACTTTCCCCAAAGACTATTGGAACAGTTTCTGACACATCGGTGGGGTGACCAAAGTCCTGGGGTGTGCTGTTCTCTGGTACCCTGTGCCATTAATCAGATTTCATCATCAGAATTGAAGCTGACATGTTAGGGAAGTCGGAGCCAAATAGCAACTGCTGGGAGAGATTTCATTGAACATGCCTGGATTCAAATGCTTTAAAAATTGATTTGTGCTTCTCAATAGAAGAAAACCAGTTAACTACAGTATAGATTCTTTAAAAAAACAAAAACAAAAACATGGAGGCCTATATGAAGATGAAGGAAACATCTGGTTTTTGTTTTCTCAGATTTTATTAATTCATCTGAGGTGTGAGTCACCAGCTTAGTCAGCCAACGTTTCCAGACTTTGTTGCCTCCAGAACAGTTGGGAAATTTCACTTTAAAACTACCTTGAGGAAAAGATGTTCTACAAAGAGGTGTGTGTGTGTGTGTGTGTGTGTGTGTGTGTGTGTGCATGTGTTCATGCATACATGTACTCCCCCCCACACATATAATGTTGGTCTTGAGTGATACTTCTTCAAATTGCTTCTATGTTAAACCATGATCACATTCCTTTCTAGGCAAGATTTTATTTCTTCAGGTAAAGTTGAGGACTGCTATGTTGAGCATGTGTATATGTTATCTAAAGTCATTCTGATCTGTACATAAACTCATCACCTCATAAACAGAGCCCTTTACCTAGGAAGATAACTTTGATGGCTCCCTTTAGCCTTTCCCAACAGATGGCAGTTTGATATGCATCCCCTAGAGATGCCAAGGAATGGGGCCATTCCCCATCTCTCCACTCAAGATGTTCTTGGACTACTACCATTCCTAACCTGAAAAAGGCTATCAGGGTGAGAAATCAAGAAGATGTAAGTGTTTTCTTCCTGAGCCTGAACTCTACCGCAGTATGGTATAGCCATGTTTTATTCTCGGCTTGTCCACATCTCATTTTCAAGATGGCTGCCTCAAGTTGACAGTAGGCCAGAGCTTACAGACCATGACAAAACTGGCTTTTCTGTGTAATGATGAGAGCATCCATTTTCTGTTATTACACTACTCACTTGAGCTCTACTCTTCCTGCCTGATTAGCAGGGATGGCAGTGGCTAGATTCGAACCTCACTGTCTTTCATAGGCGATCAATGACTTGATTAGCACCCTCTGTCTCTCCCTTCTCTTCCTCCTTTATTTCTTTAACAGACTTAGTGCCTGTCCACTCTGGGTACTGAAAAGACCAAGGCTAACAAGTCTTTAGGCTATTTTTCTTGGAAGTGAAAACTCCAGCATCTGTAAAGACAATGAGTTTTCCCCTTTGTCTACTCCTCATCAGATTGACTTTAGATACAGGACCGTCAAGAGTAATGATAAATTATCAATTAGTGTTGGTTCTGGTCCAAGGGGGAATATTTTGACAGTCTGTTTTAACCATATAAGCAATCATTCCAATAAAAAGTTTTATGAGGTGTTATTACAGATGTAAATGTTTCCTAAAGATATCACTTGAGTTGTAAATCATGTTCTTAAATTCATACTTAAGTCACCTCATTAAATAACAAGGGGAGCTATGTTTTTTACGTAAACGTTGGTCTCCAGGGACTTAGAAAAAAAGGAACAAAGAACAAAAACCAGAACTCAAGTCCTAGCTGTCCAACTTCAAGAGCCTGACAGGAGTATGAGACGTTCTCTAAACGGTTTTTTCACTTGCCTTGTGAGAACACCTCCTCCTAAAGTCTCATCTTCCTACGCCAAACTGGATACAGGAGGCAGAAAAACTCGTTCACAACAAAACTCTGGCTTATTGAAGTGCAGAGTTAATCCTCTCCAACGCACAGTCCTGGGAGTTTTGAAAAGTGTATGCAGACATGTCACTGTCACCACAGTGTTCTGGAGGGTTTGCAACTCTCCAGAACAGTCCACCGTGCCCCTTTGTACGTTAACTCCCTCCTCTCCCTGGCCTCATGGGTCTGCCAGCACGACCTGTTTTGTCTCTGTAGCTCTGGCCTTTTCCAGAATGCCATAGAAACACAATCACACAGCATGTAGCTTTTTGCAGACTCTCATTTTTTAGCTTTTATTATATTTAATTTTCTATTTTGCATGTTGGGGGTGGTACATGTGCCATAGAGTATGTGTGGGAGGTCAGAGGAAGACTGTGGATTTGGTTCTCTCCTTCTACTGTGTGTGTAGGGACCAAACTCCTATCTTCACACTTGGTGGAAAGTGCCTTTGCCAGCTGGGCCATCTTTCCAGCCTTCTCTCAATTTTTAAAAGTAATAACATTATTTTTCAGGTAATAACATTTTCATCGTGGTAGATTTTAGATATTTAGCTAAGTAACAAAGAAATACAAAGATTCTTCACTGTGGTAAGCATGGGATTGCAGCTGTCTCTTTGGCTTGCTGTTTCCTTTTCTTTGGGTATATACTTTCCCATGAGAGTTCCTGAAAAGAAGCTGTCTGTCTGTAAAGACTCATTAAAGTTGCAGTTCTGTGGGGGTCGGAATGTTGCAGGCCTAGAGGCTAATGACCTTATCTCAGGAGAGGGTTTAGCCCCCTAAATAGCCATCCCTTGTCCAGCTCTGTGTCAGAATTAACATCGTGAGGCTAAAAGATAGAAAGCTTTGCGAATCGGGCTGGAACAGCAGTTACGAGCACTGGCTGCTCTTCCAGAGGACCCAGGTTCAAAACCCACTACTCACATGACAGCTCACACTTGTCTATAACCCTGGCTCCAGGGTTTCTGACACCCTTACAGACATACCTGTAGGCAAAACACCAATTCATATAAAATAAACAAAATATAGAACAAAAACCTTTGAGAATCTATTAACTTAGTAGACAACTAGCTTCCACCAACCCAAGAGCTGAGAATGTCTTCTGATAGCATCTTAGGCCTATAAAAGAACCCCCCATCTCGATTGTAATCACCAATGCATTTTAAACTTGCCTTGGCTTATGACTTTCTTTGCTCTGTAGAAATATAAAATGGCTTTCACATTGGAACATGGAGTTTGTAGTAACCTAATTCCGTGTTCCTGAGACATGGCCACTCACATTTAGCTCCAGAATAAACCATCTCTTATTCCCCTGAAGGCGAGAGCTCTGTTTTCTGCATTGCTACACCCAGCGGGGGCTTGCTGGATCATGTGGTAGGTCATTTGAAAGACTTTTGAGGACTGCCTCCCTGCTTATGACAATTTATGCTCCCACCAACAGTGTGGTGTAACAGCAGGCCTCCCATGCAGAGCCAGCCCAAAATGGTATTGTCAGGAAGATGAGGGGGGAGAGGAGGTGGTCTGCTTAGATGCTGCTGAGATAGGCACTCGGAGCTGCAAATAATTAGTGTCTGCTGTTTACCTGGTGAGGGCCTTATCTGCCTACTTGGCCTCGGGTGGGAGAAGATTTGAAAGAGGCTGCCCTTAAGTACCAAGATATGAGCAGAAAGAGACCGACTGTCTGGGCCACAGAGGTAGACCAGCAAGAAGGGGAGTGAGAGATAAGGGAGGGTGGTGGACGTGTGATCAGGAAACCAGTGCAATGATTCACATGCATGGAATGCCATACTGAGATACATTCTTTTGTACAAAACCCCTCACGGAATTGTATACTGTAGAAAGGTGAATTTTACATTATGTGGGTTATAACTTAATTAAAAGGTGGTTTTTTCTTTTTTGAAAGAACCAGAGGTAATTTGGGATTGAGGGCAAGGAAAACAGTTCAAGTCACTATCAGCTTAGCCTTTGCTCCAAATCTTTGGCTAGGTCTCACAGGTAATGATAGCAGTTAGTGATTGTTGACTCTGCTAACCCGGGCCAGGCACAGGCTTAGGTGCCTCACACAAACTGCCTTAATGGAGGCTCAGTTCAACTTTCTGAGCTGAGCATTAGTGCCCCTGCCTTACAGGCTGGGAAGAAAAAGAGGCTTGGAGAGGCGCTGTGAATGCCTGTGTTGGCAGAGTGGCCTGCTGAGGTGGGCGTGCTGCAGCCAACAGCCAGGCAATGCAGCTCTTCCAGCTAGGAAGTAGTTCTGCTAGCCCCCCTAAGATATGACCGGTGCCACAGTTGGCCCACAGCAGGCCACGGGCCCCAAGGCTCAAAATGAACTCTGAAATGCAGATTCCTGGAGGCCTCCTGGATTCTCGGGACCTGCTGAAAAAGCCTGCAGGACCCTGCTTTCCCTTCCCACATCTCTGAGGCTTGTGAAGGTGGCTCCTTGGGTGGTGGGGAAATGATGTTGTGCTTGTGCTTGGCTCCGTCTTCATTCCCACAAATGCCCTTAACATTTTCCAGTTTCTGAATGCTTTTGTGAAGGAGCTCTGATGTGGTCGACGGCATTTGGAGTGGGAGCCAAGTCAAGCCTTCCTCGGGAGGAAAGCTGGAAGCCTTTAAGGGACTCTTCAGCACTCACGTAGCCCACAGCCTATTGCTTGGTATCGCATGAGGCCTGCACTGCCATGCACAGCACTCGCTTGGATGTCCCTGCCTTTCTGCCTATGGGGAACCAACACCCTATCAATCTGGCTTGGGCTCACAGTGGCCTTATCCAGGGACGGCTTTGCTGGAACCTCCGATCCACTTCTGTGGTTCAAGGCCTGCTGGAGCCAACTCAAGATGATTTCCCTTTCCATATTTTCTGCATGGACTTTGCATCTTCTAGGCCCTTGGAGAGTTTGGAACTAAGAAGTATCTGTATGCCAGGAATCCCCACTGACTCTGTTTTGAGGGTAGATGAACACCATACGCTGTGGATCTAAACCTGAATGGCTTCCCCCAATGCAACACAGGGGTCTTGAATCACTAGCTAACCCCTCTTTTCCCTTAGCAGCTGGAGCAATGACCCTCTGGGTGAGGTTACATGTGCAGATAGAAATTTGGCTCCAAAATACCCCAAACTTGGGTTTATGCAAGTGCCTTGTCCCTTAGCAAGGCAGGTGGTGGGCAGGCCACCGTCCCCCTGGGGGACTAGTTGAGGAAGGCAAGAAAAGACCAACAGCCAGGGCTGGCCTACTACCTTTGTGCTCAACGCTTTCCAACATGGTCAAGCCTAGAGATGAGCTTTTCTTTGACTTACGGCGGGCTTACATTGTGATAATGACATTGTGGAGTTGAAAATGTCATGAGTAAAAAATGCCTAAACTGCCGAATGTCAGAGGTTGCTTTCGCTTGCTTTGCATGTGTTTAGACCACTTACAATAGCTTACAGTTAGGCCGAATCATCCAAGCTAGAGCCTCAGATACTGAAGCGTTCACCAGCTCATGTAATTTTTGGACCATGGGACAGAAAGTAGAAAACAGAATGGCTGTAAGGATTACGCTTAGACACCATCATAAAGTAGCAGAGTTGTAGTCAAACTGTATTCAAAGGGGGACCACTCTGTTTGCAAACATTCCTTGACAGTAGTTGGTTATCCATCTAGCCATTCATTTATCAAGAAACCATTCATTTATCAAGAAACCAACTAGAGTCACCTGGGAGGAGGGAACCTTCATTTAGAAATTACCTTCATCAGATTACCCTGATGTGGGAGGGCCCAGCCTGCTTTGAGTGGTGCCACCCATGGCCAGGTGGTTCTGAATTTTATTTACAAAGCAAGCTGAGCAAGCCAGTGAGCAACACTCCAATTCGATTGTGGTCTCGGCTTCAGTTCCTGCCCAGGCATCCCTGAATGATGGACTGTGATGTGGAAGGGCAAGACAAATAAGCCCTCCCCTCCCCAGATTGCTTTAGGTCTGTGTTTTAGTGCAACAACAAAGAAGCCAACTAGAATAAGGATCCCGTGTTAGCTGCCTTGAAAGTATTGTTATTAAAGAGCAAGCCTGGCTCCCCTCTTTGCTCTGTTTTCCTGTCTCACCATGTGACCTCTTTTTTCACATGCTCATACTGTAGTGATGCCGGTTCCTAGGAGGTCCTCACCAGAGACCAAATCTCTTGAGCACCTTGGACTTGCAGATTCTGAAACTGGAAGCTGACTACACCTATTCTCTTCATGAAGTTACACAGCCACGGGTGTTTGGTTCTAGTCATTAAAAAAAAACAAGCTAATACAGTCATGTAATCTAAAAGCAACAGAAATAAACTTGAGCAATCTATGGGCATCCCGTGCTTGGGGCTGTGTTGTTTGCAATCACTGTGCATCACTCTGTACTCCAGAGTTAGCCAGGTAGAGCCCACTGTCCACTTTATACTATCCAAGAGCTATAGATAGTTTTCACATTTTTAAATGGTTGGAAAAATCATTATTAAATATTAAATTCACAGATCAGTGTCCCTTAGTCAGATTTGAGTGGGACAAAAGCACATCCATCCATTCATGTTTTATCTAATCTTTACACTAAAAGATAGCATTGAGTCTCTGTGACTGAGAGTACATGCCCCCAGATTTAGCAGACTATGTTTGCTGATCCCTGGCAAGAAGAGAAGCCGATCTCAGTGAACCTCTGAATCCAGCACCCTGCCCCCATCACAACATGGGGAGATCTTTAGGTTGTTGAGTTAGCATTTTGGATGATAGTTCCCTTTTAGCTATTTGATGTACTTCTTCCTAGAGTCTGTGAGGCCCAACATGCTTAGAGTGGGGTTAGGTTTTCCATCAAATGTTTAGATGAAAATGTAGGCAGAAGACTTTGAGGTTATTTGTGAACAAAGCCCTGAAAGCAATTCCGTTGGTCTTTGGTAAGAGGCTCCAAATTATCTCAGGCTCCCCTGGGAACTGTGTGGCGGCCTTATATGGATATAATCTCCTAAACTGAGCTTGCCATACTCTGCAGCATGGTCAGATCTGCTTTAACGAAACATGTTTATGTTTAAGCTGAAAGATAAAATGGTGTTCATTCATTTGTTCTTTACAGCTTGATATTTTTAGGTGCATATATGTTATGGGATGGCAAACTCCAGCTCCTTAACATGTGCAGTCAGACCCACGTTTCTGGTTCTGTGAGCTTTTCTTGTCTTCATTTAATCAAGCCATACTCAAGAGAACATGAATGCTGTCAACTCCTGCACACATCTTATTGTTGCATCAAAAATGACAGTTGCTTTCCTTTGGCACTTGCCACCCTTCCATTTGGATGTAGGTGGGAGGATGTGTTTCTGTAAGGACTGGAGTGGGTGAGATGTCACTCTGTCAACCTACTAGCCTCCTGGGATTACAGTGTTTGAAGATGCTGATAAAGAGCTTTCACTGTGTGCCTGGAGGCAATGGGTCTGGGTGAGGCATTCCATGGTTGTTAGCTTACTCATGCTTTATGGCATGCCTCACTCACTCATTCAACAGATATTCATCGAATGCCTGCTAAATGCCAAGTCTGGTACTGTGTCAGGGCTCCAACAACGGATGCAGCAGAGACATTACCTGCTCCTTTTCAAAGCATCCACCATCCTCATGAATCCAACCTGCAGGTGGAGCTGAGGATGATCAATAAATCATAAAAATCCTTAGAGGGATAGGTCAGAGGGCAAGGCTGTCACAGACCAACAGAGGCAAGAAGACACAGTGTTAAATGGCACAGCAGCTTCAACTGTAGAAATATAGCAAGATTCCCAAAGTGTCCCTGCAGAGGGGTGCTGAACACGATGCTTGAGGAAGCCGGGAGGCAGCCAGAGGAGGTGTTCTAGAACAGCAAGCCTTCCTGGGAACTACTAGACCTGAGTTTGAAGATAGAGTGCTGGCTGTTGAGATTGAGGCAGGGGCAGGTCTTGGGAGTTGGGGTAATAAGTGTTTTGGATTGGAGCTGCATTAAAGGAGATTCCCCCCCCCACCGTGCTCTGCCTTGATAATGTCCTGCTTGTCATCCAATCCCGCTGCTTTCGGTTCAGTTTTCTAGGAAGTGATGGTGTTTCAAAGAAACTGCCCAATGCTTCTCTACACAAATTTCATGCGTTGGGAAGTGGGTTTTCCTCCTAAGTACTTTGTATTTCTCTTACAACTTTTCAAAACAGCTAACATATGGTATTTCTCCCAAGTGAGAGATTATTGTCTCTCTATTTGGAGGGAACTGAAATGAAGTCATCTGTCCACTGAAGTGACAGCTGCAAGCAGACATGTTCTCTGTGGAGCAGCAGGCCGCCATCTGAGTTAAACCCAGTGTCCCATCCCTTTGAGTGGTTGCCCCCTGTCAGTTGTCTGTCTGTTACTGAGTTCCCCCTTTCCCTACTTGTTTCCCATTATATAAGAGGGATTTTTCCCCAGAGATGAGCTCTGGCTTGTTCTGAATGTTTTAGGTATCAAACATCCTGTTTTCCTCTGAGTAATATGACCCTGCCAGCGACCCACTGCATTTCCAAATGACATCATGGGATTCGGCTGAGAACTGCTGGAGAAAAGTGATTATGGGAGCCAAGGGACCTCTGCTTGCCCTCTCTACCTTCCAGTGAGGTTTTTGGAGATGTTGAAAAAGAAGCCCGTGGGGTGTGTGTCATCTTTGCACAAAAGTGGGGGTTGGCAAACTAGGGCTTGATCCTGCAACTCTGGTTCTGGCTAATTTCGCAAAGAACATTCACTTGGCACACATCTGTCCTGATGTGCTTCAGTCCTGGCTATGGTCATTTTTGCACCACCTGTACATGGAATTGAGTTGATATGCCAGAGCCCATATGGCCCACAAGGCTCAAAATCTTTCCCATATGACACTTGCAGAAAAAGTTTGCTATGTGATTTTTGTTTGTTTCATTGAGGCAGAGTTTCCTGTAGCCCAGGCTAGTCTGGAACTCATTATTTAGCCAAAAATGACCTTGAATTTCTGATCTTCAGAGCACTGGGAATCACAGGCATGCACCATTGAGGTTGGTCACCCTTAGAAAGCAGCTTGTGAACAAAGCGACGTCACATGAGTTGGCAAACCACGACTCGTTCCCTTCCCCTCCTCCTAAACATACTGTACAGGAAAGTAGGGAGTGGGTCTGAAAAGCACGTCAGAGCTTTTGTAGTCATTTAAATGCCATCGTATCATGCCCATCTAGTACATGAGAGTTGTGCTTCCAAAACAAGGTCTCCTGGGAGGTTGCATCCTTATTCTAATGGTCCTGTCAGTGTGCTGGACGTTGTTGTTCCTCAGAGCCAACAATGGGACACCTGAGCAAATCCACTTCTTCCTGGAGCCAAGGTAGAGCCACTCTAGTTGGGACATTTGCCTAGGTGGACCAGTATCTACCGATGTAAACAAAAGCCACAGAAGTCAAGCAGCAAGGCTATTCTACTGTATTAGTCGTAGGTTCTAATGGTGATCCCCTGAAAGCTGCCCACCGTACACTGTCCTCAGAGGCTAGGCAGTCCCACCCTGTGTTAGGGGAATCTGGCACTCTGCTCTAGAAACCTCTGTTGAGATTTGGATGAGTGGTTTCAGCGTACGGATCATTCCATTTCTCCCTAGTTGAAACAGTGTGTGGCTCTTGCCTCTCTATTTAGGGACTGACTCCCTACTTCAGATGACTGCCATCTGTCCTGCATTTCCTTGTCTCCTTCCAGCCACTGTCAGTGGGTTGTGCTGTGGCTTGCTGTACTTATACCCATTTGGCTAAAATTGATCTGGTCTAAAGTTGAGGAAACCCTTGGCTCCATTCTGTGTCTCACAGCCAGGTTGTGAATCCCTTAGGAACAAGCATGTGGCATGCTGTGGGTGGGCCGGGCATTGTTGGGAAAGACTGGAGGCAGCGGGCTGGGCATGTCAGCATTTGGTGATTCCATCCATCTCCGGGACCACCATGTGCTCTGGACTGCTGTGGGGATGGAAAACCATGAAACGTCACCCATTGCTCCACACTTCTGCTTTCTCATTTTCATTCATCTCAGTTTTCAAAGAGGAGATTGTGCGGCCGGTCCTGAGGCAGAATGATAGCCAGTTAAGCCACTTGCTGTTTTTGCCCTTTTTCTCCACTCCCCCCCCCGTTCTTTTTCATCAGGAGCTGTCATGATAGCACTGGGGATGTAGAGGCAGGGTAATCAGGAATTCAAACTCACCCTTTGGTTATATAGTGAGTCTGAGACCAATCTGAGTTGCATGAAACCCTACCTCAAAAAAAGCCACTACTTCTCCCCCCAAATCTCTAAATTGTACAAGTTTCCAATGTTTTATTGATTTGTCCTCTATCAGTGTTTCCAATGCCCAGCTCCAAGAAATGCTTGCTCACATTCATATTTGTTTACATGCTTTGAATGATTGAATGATTGCATGATTGCATAGTTGAGGATGATCCAATGGATGGCTGAGAAGCACTGAATCTTTAGGGCTGGAGCCGCAGCTGTAAATTCCTCCCAAATGTTTCTGAATTTTCAGTGCCTCCGCTCTGAATTAATTAGGGCAGTGGTTCTCAACCTGTGGGGCACAGCCCCTTTGGCAAACCCCTATCTTCAAAAAATATTTAGGTTATGGTTCATAACAGTAACAAAAAAGTACAGTTATGAAGTAGAGGTGAAAATAATTCTATGGTTGGGGTCAGCACAACATGAGGAACTGTATTAAAGGGTCACAGCAGGAAGAAGTTTGAGAACCACTGACTTAGGGGGTAGTTGGGTGAGGGGAGGTGCTCTTTTGTCTTGAGGTTTTCTGTGCTAGGGACCAGAAGTTAAGTTTGAACTATTATCTTTAGCCCTGAGTGGGGGGGCGGGAACTTGATTATGATGTATTGAAGCTGCGTCATCCTATCTTGGTACCCAAAGGATTGCTGAGAGCATCAAATCCCTTGGCAGAGATGGTACAGGGAACCTGCTGGTCACGTGTTGTCTTGCATTACATGTTCTCCATGAAGCGGTGTCCTTTGCACATGTGGTTGTCCAGTCCACACGGCCCCTTCCAAGGGCAGGAATTATGCCTCCTATTGTTTTTTACCACAATGTGTGTAAAAGCGTGCACATGAGATTTGGGGTGTTTGCTTTTATAATTTGAACGTTGTGTCTTTTCTGGTAGTACTTAATAATCAGGTGCCTTTGGGATGTGAATCTTCCAAGGGCCAGATCCCACAGGACCTCCATAAAGCAGGCAGCATGTGAAGGAATTTGGGCTTTGTTCATAATAAGTCTGGCAACACTGGTCCTTGGGAGACTTCCAAGCTGGCATGTTTTACCTCCAAAGGGAGGAGCAGGAAGGGGGCTCTTGAGAGCCCTTTCTTTAGTTTGCAGTTTTCAGAAAAACAGGGGGGCTTCAGACATGCTTGCTGGGAAGCTTAGTGCCTCCCTTTTGAGACAGAGAAAGGGGTTGTCTTGGCAAGGGCTCCATTTAGGTTTCTCTTCTTAGTATTCACAGGAGTGAAAGGCTCTGCTTAATAGGTTGGAAAAGTTGCTCTGGCAGAACTTCTGGAGGTGGGAATGAGGGCTCTGTTGCTGCTGTGCTGTGGGGGTGGGGCATGTGGCATGGGGAGGAGGGATGCAGAGTGCTGGAGGCATCGCAGCAACGGAATGGGGGGGCTATTACCCAGTGTTACATTGCCCTCCAGAAAAGGTGAGGCTATTCAAAATGACCACAGACATCTGGCCAAGTTGGTCCTGCCCAGGCTTTCTCATTAGCCAGTTAGCATAGAGTTCGTTGGGCATATTCCTGTAAAAGTTGTGTCCCCAGTCTTTACCCTGTCACTGACTACTCAGTCTCCAGCACCCACCAAAGGTTTTGAGAAGGTACCAGCCTCTGCTCGTCCCCCCTTCAGCCCACTATGTGCTGAAGACTCTTTATTGTTCTTCCCTAGCAAGGGTCTGAAATAGTTCCTGCTGACGTTTAAAAAGAACTTTCTCCAGTGCTGTTCTTTAACAAGTGCCAGAAGTGATTCATGCTGGAAGAATGCAGGCCACAGCCCTTAGCAAGCCACTGATGACCCTCAGACTCCTCTCTTGATCTACTACTTCCACATATGAAGGCCATCGCTCTCCTCCGGGGGTGACGTTTGACTAATTGAGTAGTCAATTAATGATTTCATCATTCATCAGTTCACCCATCCAATCATCCAGTACGCGTTCATCCAGCATTCAGATGCCAGTTTTTAATCTGTATGCTATGTCAAAATGTGTGCGGGGGCGGGGTCCTAGTCTGGCTCTGCAGGCCTGGTGACATGGCTTTGGTTCACAGATCCTACCATGGAAGGAGAGGACCAACTCCTGGAAACTGTCTTCAGACTTGTAACAAGTGCATTCCTGCACACACACACACACACACACAGACACAGACACACACACACACTACGGCCACTGCCACCGCCACCACACTACACCACACCACACCTAGAATCTGAAGAAACCCAGCGGGGAGATGGAAATATGGGAATTTAAAGCCCAGGGAGAGAGTTCTCATAGAGGAAGGGCAGCTAGTCAGCAAGGAGTCAGTTAAGGCCTTGGAATTAGAGAGGCAGTCCCAGGAGAAACAGGTAAAAAGGTGGGACACAGAAGAACTGAGCTCTGAGATGCCCTAATCACCCCATTTAGAGGTCCAGCGCAGGAGGGGACAGCCAGTGAAAAAAGAGAGAAAGACAGCTGTTTCTAGGCAGGGCAGCAGTTGGGAAAAGCAAGTGCTTCAAGGAGGAGGGAGCTGGCTACACGACTGGCCTCGTGCTACTGCTGAGCACAGATGCGGACAGCAGAAGAATGACTGTGAAATTAGCTTCCCTGAGGTCGATAGCTGGTTCAGCAGAGAGGAGGGCGTGGAAACCTGGCGGGAGCCGGTGGAGAATGGAATGGCTTATGGAGAGGTGGCGATGGAGCCCCAGTGAAAGGCAACAGTCTGAGGCTGGAGGGCTGCTTTAGGTCTGCATTAGGCCTAGGCTGCTCCACACTGTCTCCCTGGAAACTAAGACTCAGCCCTCAGTGGATGATCAGGTCACATCACTCAGATGCCTTCTATGTTCATGCAACACATGACACTTAAAATTCTCCTGAAGGGAACCATAACTCCACTTTACAGAAATGGAAGCCTCATAAGAAGATCTCCCACAGCTTATAGACACTCCTTGCGGGTACTCTCAGCTCTCCTTGGCATAGGAATACCCTTTCCTCGCCGCCTTATTTCCTCAACTTTCCAAAGTTCCTGTGCCTGGTCCTGCACCAGTCTGCTTTCTGTTCCTAATAGCGCCATGCCGCTGAGTAAGCAAGTTGGAAAGAAAAGAGGCTTTCTGGACCTACTAGCTCTGGTCCCAGGTTGGGGAGCCACATGTGGTGGTGGCCTTCTTGCTGGCAGAATCTCTTGGCACAGGCAAGAAACGGGGAGTATAAGAGACCGTGTGAGACACTTACTAAGCTGACTTTAATAACAGACCTAATATGCAGATCAAACTACTATCCCATGAAGCCGATCATCCATGGCTGTATTTATCCATTCGTTGGAGCAGAGATCTGATATGTCTTAAACAACCCACCTGATCTTTCCTTGTTTTTGTTGTTGTTGGGCAGTCTTGCTCTGGAGCCAAGTTGGGCCTAGAACTTGTGATCCTTCTGCCTCAGTTTCCCACATTCTGGGATTACCATGCCCAGCTGCTCCCACCTCTTAGTATCTCTTGATGCAGATTCATTTTCGACATGAGTTCCACAGAGAATGATATGCAATTAGACAGGCTTGTACGCTGTGGGTGTAGCACACTGTGTAAAGTTCATTAGTTATGCCTGTGAGCAAGATCCTCCCATCCTGACCTCTAAGTTTCTTGACCTTCCCTCCTCTGAGCATCTTGTCTGCCCTTAGCTCTGCCTTAACTGCTTACTTCCATGTTTATACCCTAGACTTGCCCCTCACCATTTGTATTAAAACACCCAAAATATCTCCTTACATAGCTAGATAGAAAAAGGTATTTCCTACTGTTAAGCTCATCCTTACCAGTGATGCTAGCTGTGTTTTAAAATATATTTGCAATTTTAAAATTAAAATACAATCACATCATTCACCCTTCACTGTCTCACAAATTCTTGGCCCCCTTTTCTTTCTGATTCTAATTATCTGTTGCTTACGTGAGGCTTCCCATCTCTTTCATTGTCCCTCACCTCCTTCCTGTCCTTGTTCTCTTAACCTCACTGTACCGCCTAATGCCATATCCTTCCCTTGCACACATTATAACTCCGTAGCCTTCTTACAGCTGCCTCTTCACTGGGCGGAAACCTCTGAAGTTCAACCAGCTTCCAGCTAAGCACCTGTGGCTGAGATGGTCCTCAGACAAGACGGAAAGCCATACTGCCTGATGATGATCTCACTTTAAAGTCTGGGTTCTTCAAGTTGTTTAGCAACCTATTTGCTTAGTTTACTCTCCCTCTTTCCTTGAGGACTAGGTTCTATGTGCTCCCTGTCTCTTCAGATTTCCAGTAGTTCCCCTCCCAACTCTCACTCTTGGTGTGTGATCTTATTTCCTATATCGTTGCCGAAACAGATTTGGTCAGAAGATGCAAAGCAATTCTCAAGTCACTAAATAAATCACAATGACAGAAATGTCTTTCAGCAGCAGTAATTCCTCCAGTCCTTCGTTAGATTCCCATCCCCTTTCATCGACTCAAGGAAATGTCAAGGAAATGACACAAAAATGTTCCTTTTCATCTAAATATTGATTTCGTCTGAACTATTAGATCATTCCTGCCAGTGAGCAAACACATCTCTTGGGCCACTTGGCTGTGCAGCAGCTGCCTTCCTTTTCTCTTTCTGTTTACACTAAAGTCTCTTAAAAGAGTATTCTAGATATGTACCATGGTTTCAGTAGCAAGACTATATTCTCTTGAACCTAATATCCCAGGAAACTGTTACATAGCCACTTCCTGCGCTATGGTATCTGTGTTGATTTGATTGAGAACTGTCCCTGTAGCCTCTTGGCATCGAATGCTTGGTCTCCTGAAGGTGACACTGTTTAGGGGAGGTTAAAGAACATTCAGGAGGTGGCAACTTGCGGGACAAAGTATGCCACTGGGGGACAAGTGTTGAGAGTTCACAGCCTTATTCTGCTTCCTGCTCCTCCTTTATACTTCCTGTGTACAGATGCAATTGTAACCAGCCATTTGTGCCCTGCTTCCAGTCTGTGCCTTCCCTGCCATGAGCCGTAAACAGAGAATTTTTTTATTCTTTTAAATTACATTTTACTTTAATTTTATTTACTTTGCATCCTGACTTAATTTCCCTCCCTCATCTCTTCCCATCCTTTCCTTCCACCATCCCCACTGCCCCCACTCAATCCACCCCTCCTCTGCTTCTGTTCAGAAGGGAGCAGGCCTCCCATGGGTATTAACAAAGCATGGCATATCAAGTTGTAGTAAGAACAAGCTCCTCCCCCTTGTATTAAGACTGAGCAAGGCAACCCAATATGAGGAATAGGGTCCCAAAAGTCCGTCAAAGCATTAGGGACAGCCCCCGCTCCCACTGTTAGGAGTCCCATAAGAAGACCAAGCTACACAGCTGTCACATATATGTAGAGGGCCTAGGTCGGTCCCATGCAGGTTCCCTGGTTTTCAGTTCAGACTCTGTGAGCCCCTAGGAGTCCAGGTTATTTGTTTCTGTGGTTTTTCTTGTGATGCCCCCGAAGCCTCTGGTTCCTACAATCTTTCCTCCTCTTCTTCTGCAGGATTCTCCAAGTTCAGTCTTCTGTTTGTCTGTGGGGTCTCTACATCATGTGTTTCTATCAGTTACTGGATGGAGGCTCTTTGATGACAACTGGACTAGGCACCAGCCTGATCACGGGAAAAGGCTGGTTCACTCTATGTATCCATTATTGCTAAGAGTCTTAGCTGGGGTCATCCTTGAAGATGCGTGGGAATTTCCCTTGCATCAGGTTTCTAATTGACACCAAAATGCCCCCTTTCCAGTCATCTCTTTCAGTACTCTCCCCCTCCATCCACCCCATAACCCAGTCTCTCAAATGCCATCCCCACCCACCCACACTCCACCCAGGAAATCTCAACTGTTTTCCCTTCCCAGAGAGACCCCTTGAGACCTCCTCTCTGGGTCTGTGGATTGTAGCATGGCTCTCCTTTCCTTTCCAGCTAATATCCACTTAGGAGTGAGTGCATACCATGTTTGTCTTTCTGGGTCTGGAAGTATTTCCATACCTTATCTCGAGCTCTACTATAGAGTTATAGTAATAAAGACAGCATAATATTTCCATACAGACAGGTGGATCAATGGAATCTAATCAAAGACCCAGACGTAGATCCACACACCTATGGACAACCGATTTTTTTCTTTATTTAATTATTTATTTATTAAAAATTGCCA
>LOJH01030640.1:6611-23663 GCA_001685095.1 Ellobius talpinus | reverse complement strand
TGCAAATCTCTATAGCATATCCCCTTTTAAATGTAAAGAAACATTTATAGACAAGATTTGGGAATATGGGTGTAGTTTTCTCCATACTGCTTCCTGCTGATTATTGGGTGTTGTAATTTTTGGGGGTGTTCACAGCAACCTTTGGGGGGTTTTGTTCCATCAAACCACACCAGTCTCCACAGGTTCTCATTCTCTGTGGAAACAAGAGAAGAACATTTTTTCCAAAGCAACATATCCTTAGATCAAAATTTGGAAGTCATGATACCTTTATAATATACATGCTGGTTTAGCTTAGCANNNNTGGAAGTCATGATACCTTTATAATATACATGCTGGTTTAGCTTAGCAGCCCATTTAATGAAATGTCTCTCTGTACTTAGCTCATTTATAGTCAAAAATTCAAAGATAACACAATAATATACATAATCCAGACTCTCTGTGAATTTCATCTTTACATGGCTTGTTTTTACTCTAGTACTTTTTAATATTTATTTTATTATCTTTACCACTTTAATCAATGACTGTCTGTACTTAGTCTCTTTAAAGACTTTATCCTTTTTTTAAAAAAAAACATTTACTTCTTTTCCAACTATCTATACTTTGTCTTCTCTCTCTCTTCCAAGCCTGCGCACATTTATCTAACATTGTCACCCATTTAGAGGTCTTTTATGTCTGAATCTGTCCTACTGAGTATCTGTAATTCTTTATTGTTAAGGAGTGCTTCTTTTTTTAATTTTAGTTGCTTCTCAATAGCTCAGTGTTATTACTAATTTAGCTCTTACAGCTTAAATTAAACCATTTCTATTAATCTATGGTCTGTTACATGGAGTTACCTTTCTTTCATCTTTATTTTTATTTTTATTGAGCTCTACATTTTTCTCAGCTTCCCTTCCTACCTCTCCCCTCCCCTTCAACCCTCTCCCAAAGTCCCCAGGCTTAAGGAGTGCTTCTTAAAATGCTAAGTGTTTTTTAAAACTAAAGCTACACCATTACGAGGGTATCTACATTACTACCTGCTTGCCCTACCCAGCCCAGCATGGCAGAGCTGCTTGTTGCCTCTGAGAGCCATGCACAATGCCCCATCTCTAGGCACACAGCCGGCCCATGTTGTCACCAAGCAAGCTGTAGCATGTTGCTCATAAAACCAATTCAAATGCTCAGTTTCCCAAAAGAGTCAGAGTTCGAGCTAGCAGCACGGCCCATGGCCAGGAAGCTGCTGTTTTGAAAGTGTGACTGCTACCACTGAATCAGTAAGACCTCTCTTAAAAAACCATGCTTCTGCTTGCTTCTAGCAAACAGAGCCCACCCAAGAAAACGCAGCTACCAAACCTGCCTACCTAAGTTCTGCCTTGCTATAAGTCCAAAGCAGTTTCTTTATTCATTAATGCTAATCACAGCACACAGAGGGGACTCCTACATCACAGTGTAAAGAAATGGGGGTGGGGTGGGGGAGGGGTGTATTTAAACAGCAGAATAAAAAGGAGGTAATTCTAAAATGTGGCAGTCTGCCAGCCTGATGTGCCCCTCAGAGGTCACCTGCCTGCCTCACTCCTCTGTCTCCCAAACCTGATTTATACTAAAGGTGGACAGTGACAGGTTGCAGTGAACTCACCCTAAGTAGTAACCTGGAAGGAGAAAGGAAGCAGTCATCTGGAAGCCTGAGGGTATTTGGTTTTGCAGAGGTAACTGGGAAGGACTCCTCTATGTTACAGTAGTTCAGCCAGTGCCTGTTCATCTGGGCAGGCTCCTAGTCAGGATGCTGGGGAAAGCTTTCTAAGGGATGTTCTACCCTCCTCCTTCATCTTCCACCAATGGATGTCCTCCTTCTAGAGTTGTTCATTAAGAAAGTATCTGTAGTGTTCATATCCCCTTACTTCTATCCCAGGTTCTCTTTGGTCCTGGCTTCCTTTCTTCTGCAACCCAAACAAACATACAGCAACATTTAAAGAAAACAAAAGCAAGTCAGAAAGACAGACCAACTTCTCAAAAGTCAGTGAGCGGACTAGAACAAGAACTGAGGAATTTTGGCCCAACTCTCTTCCTCCTCCACACCAGGTATCAAGAGTACATAAAGAAGACACTATAAAACCTAGGTCTACTCACATACACACATATGCAGACTTTAAAGAGGGAGTAGAGATATACCAAGATAACAAAACAGAAACAATGCAATTTGTGTAAATGATTATTTTTTTTAAACAAACCAGGCTGATTTATCTCCTTATGAAGCTGAAAACACTCTAAGGTATTACGAAGAGCATCTGTCATCTTTATGGATGAAGTCACGCACATGCGCTTCATCCCACAGTGGCATGGTAGCTTCCTACCAAAAGGCAGTGAAAATAATTGCATACAAAAATGGGGATGGATATCGGACTGGGAAGTTGATTATGGCTGGAACATTTCATGGGGTAAGTGGCTATTAATAAAATGTTGTATGTGTCCTTAGAGGTAATGGTGGTGGCAATTCTGCACAAGAAGTACCTCAAAGCTGAGCAGCAAGCAGCCCTGTCTACATCCACCAATTTGAGCTGATGAGTTGAAGATTTCCATTTTCCTAGAAAATTTTCCAATGAGATGGTTGAGATATTTTCTGATGGCTTTTCTCTGAATATAAAGTTAGAAGCAATGCGAAACTAGCACCTTGGTTTTCAAGGGACCCAGTACAAAGATGTAAAGGAGGTAGGAAAATGGAACCACCATGCTATCTTCACTCTTGTGGTGAACAGATGTCTTTTTCCTCCTTGTTCCCTTGCACTGCAGGTTGAATATCACCGGAATGCTTTTTGGTTTGCTTTGGTTTGGTTTTCAGTGCCCCTCATTTGGACATTAAATGCCCCTCATTCAGAGCATCTGAGCACGTGTTTGTTGACAAGGTCTTTCACTTCACTTTTAAATGGGGGATGCTTAAGTTGTTAGAGATTATGTGACTGACTGTCTTAGAGACTGTGTAGTCATGACAGGAGAGCCCCCAAAGTGATAATTCTGTCTCAACAACCCTCCTAATAATTTTAATAACCTATTTTATAGGTTTATACAGTATTTTTTTCTGCCAACTCCTCCCCTTCCTGTCACTCACCTCTGGGGTTGGGAACAATTGGCTTTTCTTATTAAGATCTTGTTCAGGTCCGGAGAGATGGTTCAAGATTTATGAGTATCTACTACTCTTGCAGAGGACATCAGTTTGGGTTCCACACCCCTATTGGTAGCCTACATAGTCTGTATGTAACTCCAGTTCACTAGGATCTAATACACTCTTCTGGCTTCCTGGGGCATCTGCACTCTTGGGCACACAGAGATGGACAGCCATAAACATAATTAAAAGCAAAAGTGAATCTTTTCCAAAACGAAACTATTGCTCAATGAACAAAGCAAAGTATAAAAGTTAACCCCAAGATTTACCCAAGGCTATAAGACTGGCCTCCTGTCTCTCTCTCTTTCCATCTGAGGGAGATGATACCCTCCTCCCAGTACATTGATCCCAGAGATTGAACTCAGGCCTTCTGGTCTGTGGCAGGCACGCTAAGTCTCAGCCATCTTGTTGGCCTACAAGGCTAGTTTTTAGATTTGTTTTCACATCTGCAAAATGGAGGGGATAATGTGTGAGAGTGTGGGTTAGAAAATTAACTGTTTATTTAAAACTGTTCACCAATTTGCAGTATTGCAACTTTATATCTTATAACAAAAAGAAGGAGATGTTACACACTTTAAGTATAACAAAAAGGAAGGAGATGTTACACACTTCAAGCAAGTATGTCTCTTGGAAAAATGTATCACCGTATACAAGCTGCTGGACTTCAGCTATAAAACAGGGAATGTTCAAAGCCAGGTGTAGCTCATATTAACTTAGAGAAAACAGATGTAAAAATTGCCTGTAATCAGAAATCAATATCACCAGTTATTCAGTGTCTGTTTTCTGAAAATAAGGGCTTTACAGATTTCTACAGTGGCTGACAGCTTGTTATAATTTCAATGTCATTATTTCCTGTTAGTGTTTTTTAAGATTTGTTTTTATTTTTCTGTGTTCTGCCTGCATGCAAGTGCACTTCATGCATGACTTGGACCCTTAGAGGTCACAAAAGGGCACTGGGTGCCCTGGAACTGCAGTTATCTGCAGATGGAAGCCATCATGCAGGTACTGGGAGCAGAACCTGGGTTTTCTCAAAAGTAGTGAGTTCTTGTAACTGCCCAGCCAGCTCTCAAGTGCCTCCTATCCATTACTTACAACTCATGCTTTGCAGCTTCTTACAGAGTGTACAGAACGACTTGGACTCACTAGAGCAGCCACCAAAATCTACACCAGAGATGGAACCAACATACTCACTTTGCGCGGCTTGGTTCTGTGGGCCATAGGTGAGACCCTCACCCAGAGTTACCCTGAGGCACAAGAGAGAAGCACGGAGTCTCTCGGGACAGAACAGACAGCTGTTCAAAATACAGAAGGTTGGTTAGCTTCTATGGGCATTAGTTGGTGATGTTTATGCTCCATTATCAAAAAGTTAAATATGATTCATCCAATCACCACAGCAAGGATTTCAAAATTATACCGGTGACTTTTGTAAGTGGTTCAGAGAAAGTGAGATTCTCATAGTGTCCTTACCTTTCTTAATAAGTAAGTAAATAAATAATATATATTCTAGTTTTTAGAACTGAACCAATAAATCAATTCATAAAATTGACAACAGTAGGTAATTTAACTACTTTGTAAAGCACTAACATTGTTTTGTTCTAAAACTCAGACACCAAATCACCTGGGAGTAGTGAAGAAGTTGTTGCTAGACCAGCGCTGCTCTCTTTTCACTGTTGATGGGAAGTCCTCTGTCTTCTACTTTTCCTTCCCTATTTTCCCTTCCTGACCTTGCTGCTCTCCCTGCTCTGTGAAGCCCTAGAAGCTCTAGTGGATGCTCCTTTCTTGCCAGGTGTGACACAACAGTGTGCTCTCAGTGTGAGATTTTCTACTCTAGTCCTGAGAGTCATGGTTTAGAGCTTATAAACTTTGGTTTGGGAGTCAGAATAGCAGGTTTCCAATCCCAGGTTTGCCAGATACAGCTGAATGACATTGGTCAAGGTCTTGAACCCATCTCTACCTCAATCCTTGCATCTGTACCTAGATTTACCAATAATCACTTTTCTTACAGACTTTTCATGAGAAGCAAAGGAATTAAATGCTGATTAAAAGAAGAAAAACTTATCTTAAAGGGAATAAGAGATAGTTTATTCTGGAGTTATTTTGAGTAACCAAAGCTAGGAAACATAGTTTTTTGTTCCCCCGAATTCTATGTTCCAACATGGAAGCCATTTTATGGTTTCACAGGACAAAGAAAGTCATAAATCAAGGCAAGTGTAAAATATATTGATGGGTATATCAGAGATGTGGTAAGCTTTTTTATAAGTCCAAGATGCTTTCTTGTGACATTTTTAGCTTTTGGATAGGTACAAGCTAGTGGTCTTGGTCTGTTAATAGGTTTTTAAATGTTTTTACGTACTGTTCACACAGTTAGCTCAAACACAGGTGGCTGAGGAATGGCTGTTCTGGAGGGCTGGAGCCAGCCCAAGATAAGATAATTACCCTCTGGACATGCAGCTCTCCAATTCCTGCACAGTACTAACGTTCTAATTAGTCAGTCCGTCTCTGTAGATCTGGTTTCTAGTCAGGAGCTTTTGTTCACAACAGAATGTATCTGCTTGGGACTTTTGTTTTCTTCCTTTTTGTTCTATTATAATAAAACACTACAGTGTGAGAAACATTTTGTTCTGTCAAAGATGGCTGACCTTCCAATAGTCTATAAATTTCCCCCATCTTGTGAGAACTTAGTATGTTTCTGTTTGCCCACAGTGGGATATCAGACATTTCTGAGAGTTGACCCTTCCTTTCTTCACCAGCAGTTAATTAACAGGCTGTGGGGGCTAATTTCCACCAATGGGACAAGACACAGTCACCAACTGAGTCAGAAAAGAACTAAGTGAACCTCCAGCCCCAGTGTACTCACTCACTCAGTTCAGGTTATCTTGAACCCCATTGCCGAAATAAATAACCTACAGACTAGCCAGTGTTTCTTTGTGCAGTTCTGGGAATATTCTTTTCTAATGGATGAGGCAATTCTAAAACCAAAATATGTTTTTCACAGAGACCATGAAGTCCAAATCTAGGCACTGGTAGGTTTGATTCACTGGTAAGATCAAGAACTGCATATCCCACAGGGCAGAGGCGCTGGTTGTCACCTGGCAGAAAGTTGATAGACAGGAGAGACAAAAGATATGTGAAGCTCCTTTAGAAAGGGCTTAGTCCCAGCCACAAGAAGAGGAGCTCTCCCAATGTAATGGTATTATTTAAATCCTCATCTCAGGGCTGGCGAAATGGCTCAGTGGGTCAAATGCTTGCTGTGCAGGCGTGAAGACCTGGGTTCAGGTCCCCAGCACCCATGGTAGTACACATCCAAAACCCTAAGCTTGGGCAGTGTGGGCAGATAAATTCTGGGGCCTTATACGGTCAACCTCAGTGAAAGAGCAATCCCTAAGGTCCGTGAGAGAGCCTGTTTCAAAATTAAGATGGATAATGATAGAGGATGATATTCCCAAATCAACCTCAGGCAGACACAAGTACCTACACAGGCAATCATGCCTAAACATATGCACATACCATATAAATGAATAAATAAGTCAGTGAAAGAATCCAATCCTCTATGAACATCATGTTGACCATTAATTTTTTCTACTTTAATTTATGAATGGACACATTCAAAACACAAATGGGTAAATATGCACATATATGTATGTTTATATGCATATTTACTTGAATAAATATTTAATATTTTTTCATATAATTTATATATTGTCCTTGTGAATATAAACATATATTAGACCAGTGCTTAGTTGGTATCTATCAAACAATCATGACTTTTATTTATTGTAATTGTGTATATTATGTTGTTTGATTTTCCCATGAGTTTTAAGAAACAATGATTTGAACGACTCGTGCCTGGATGGTTTTCAAAGCACATGGCTCTCCCTCTACTTAGTGTTATAAAGGTAATCATCTCAAATGCAGTTCTTTCAAATTCTTTTTAAAAGTCTTCTTGAAGGACAGAGTAGTGGGACTGCCCAGGACTGCCAGGAGGATGCCACTCATCAGGATGATCAGAGGTTATCTTTTTACGGCATCCTATCTTCTCCTATATTCTAAAACACATCCATTCGTGGTCTGCTCCTGTATGGAGTTGAGTTGAGGTTCGGTATTATGTCATTAATTTCTACAGAAGAACTTTAAAGAAATAGCTGAAGTGTTTCAGCACGATGCTTACAGGGCAGGAAGGAGGAAGAACACATCTGCTAAAATCACTCAGTTCTGCTGAAGCCCAGTAATTTCACTAAACTTCACGTATTTCAGTTACTTTTTAAAGATTTATTTCATTTTAAAGTATTTGGGAGGATGTTCAATTCTTTGGTTGTCTCTGATGTTTCTGACTAAATGCATGTATGGGCTCCAGTTTTCATAATAATTATGAAAGTCATCAATGAAGAAGAAAATACTTTGAGCAAATGAATTCATAAAGGACATTTATTCATTACTAACTGACAAGAGTAACATGTTGCTTCTTTCCCAGAAAACTCAAAAATGAAAATGGGAAACAGATTGGATTGTTTGGAGGACATAGATAAATCTTTGCTTGCTCAGATCCTCAAAAGTCCTATTGCAATTTGGGTGTCTTGTGGTGAGCCATTTCTGCCTCTAAATGGTAAGGTTTTTCTGGTTTTGCTTCCTTTTAGACAGCATGTAAAAAGAGGGGGAAATAAGTTTTATGTCATGAAAAAATGAATAAAGTATGTATAATGTCACCATAAGGATATCATATTTATGCAGAGAGCCAATCAGTCAATTAATACTTGTGCAAAGACAGCTATATGCACATATTTACACAATTGCTTGTTTTTCTCTTACTGAAATGGATTATTCTGCACAGAGAAGTGTCTAATTTAGTAGATGCTTGGTCTATAAGGCAGAGAATAATGGTATCCATTAGAAAATAACAAATGAGTTTAATTCACACTGAAGATGACCTGTCTGCACATTTTCATTTTTAGGAATTGTACCCTTTAGGCAGTAGGTAGATGTTTAAAAAAATGAATGGTCCCAAGCCAGGCTTTCATCACCACCAAACAGTTGGTGGAAGCAGAAAATGAAATATGGCTAATGCATATGGTAAATCTATACAATAAAGCAGTTTGATCACCTTCCTAGCCTGCCTCTGTTCTATACAGAAATGCCCTAAGCTTTCTCATTTTTCAAACGAAGCTTCTTTTAACAGCCCTTACCTCTTTTAATTACATCTTTCTAATTCAATCTGTCTCTTGAAGCAGAAAGTTCTTTGTAAGTTATTGGTACCTATGATAAGTTATTCTTAACAAAAGAGCATTATGCAAAACATTTCTTTACTGTAGCTCCACAGAACTCAGAAAAATTAAAGAAACAAAACTGGCTAAAGAAGGACCAAATTTTGGCTGATTTAGACACCATGAGACACAAGATGCGGCAGTTGAAAGGTCAGTGTGGATGAAGTTAGTCATTGTGTTTAATTCCAAATGGAACAACGGTTACCAATAGTTATTTTTTACTGCTTGATACCAAATAGTTAACCAATACATGCTACAGAAACATTATGCTGTGTAAATTAGAACAAGGTGTAAAATCTAATAGCATAGCCATTTGGTACTGGTTTTATATCTGTAAATTTTATATCAAAAGGAATACCCCATGACTTGCATTTGCACTGAGAAAAGTAAGGGTTGTCTGTCCTTGCATTTGAAATGCTCCCTTAACTGACACTGTAGAAGCCTTAGGAATAAATAAAACAAGACCTACATATTTAAGCAAAACCTTGCTGTTATTCCTTGGTATTTTATTACTGAAGATAAAGTTTGTTTATGGGACATTTTTCATTTTAGCAATTAGAACAGAGCAGTACTGAAATCCTCAAGGTCATGTTCAGTGAGCCAAGGACCTTCTTAATACAGCATGAGATATGTTTTTCATAGTCAAAGCTAACAGTGGCCAGTGTGTGTCCTTGCCCATCGTTCTCTGCAGAATCTCAGGTTCCTGACTTCATACTGCTTTGAGCACTTGAGATGCAGGTGATTATTCAGAGAGAATCAGTGTCCTGTGGACTTGAATCTAGAAAGGAATGCATTTCAATCTTTGTAATCACAGAATTTCCTCTCCTGATTATAAACATTGGCTTGTGTCTTAAGCCTTTGAGTCTTGCTTCAACAATAGCGCATATAGTTCTCAATGTAAAAGGCAGCTCTGACTTTGGGATAGCCAATATCCATTCCTCACCTGAGGAAGGATTCCGCCTATGAGAAAACTTTTTGTGACTACTACAAATGTCTGCTATCCCTACTACTAGACATTGTGACTTGAGTATTCGGGGACAAGTCCAGACTCAAGCTGGTATGTCACCTAAGTGCCAACGCCTCTCTAGTCTCCTCCACCAGAATTTCTGCCAGTGTTCATCCAGGCATTCTCTACCAGGAACCTGCAAGTCATCCTTGTTATCACCCCCCTCTCTCCTTGCCCAAGTGAGTCTTTAGAAAATCTTGTCCCCTGAGTTGCACTGAGCACTAATGAATTCCAACCCCCTTAAGTCTATGCTGGTTAATTTTCGTTGATTTGACAAAAAGTAGTCACCCAGGAAGAAGGAACCTAACTGAAGAACTGGCTCCATCAGCTGGGCCTATAGGGATGTCTGTGGGGCACTTACTTGATTAGTGACTGGTATCTGAGGGCCTGGCTCACTGGAGCTATGCCACCCCTGGCTAGGTGTTGCTGAATTTTATAATAAATCAAGCTGATCAAGCCACAGAGAGTGAGCCAGCAAGCAGCATTTCTTCATGGTTAATGCTTCAGCCTTCTGCCTTGAGTTCCTGCCTTGTTTTCCCTCTAGAAGACTATAACCTGCAAGCCAGATAAACTCCCCAGGTTGCTTCTGGTCAGTGTTGTATCATAGCTACAGAGAAGCTAACTGGAGGAGTCTCCTCTGCCTTTATTCAAATTCAAGCAGAGCGTCTATGACTGGGTTAGCAGAACAGTTTCTAACTAACCGGTCTTCCGGCTTCAAGTCTTGGCAACATCCATCTGATGACTCTCAGCTTCCCTCATGTTGTTGTTTTCCAAAAACTGGGTCCTTTTCCCCACTCACAGTTGGGAACTAAGAATAATACTGAGCACTGACTCGTAATTGAAGAAGGCTTTCCTTTCTGGCCAAGAGCCTGAGAAATGGGAGATAAACCTCAAATAAAGTCTTAAAGTTGGGAAATGACTGATGGAGATAAATGGAGGGGGTTGTGAGGAAGGAGAAGAGCCACTAGTGAGAAATAGTCCTGTCTTTCCTGGGAACGAGCAGAGATTTTCCTGGAAATCAAGAATCATTTTTTCCCTCCTATGATTCCTTCAGGTTGTTACCATAGCAACTATCAACTGTACTGGCACAAGAAGGTTGTCTTTTAGCATGCAGATGGGATTATAATAAAGACAGAGATTGATGGGAGGGACCACTCTGGCAGCCATCAGTTTCAGTAAGCCCCTATAAAAAAAAAGATGTTGCAGCCTATGGCTATACATACCAACCTCAAAGAGAACCAAGATTACAGTGGCTCAGCAGTCAGGCCACCAACTCAGTACTCAGGCACTATGAGCAAGGGTGAGACACTAGAGTTGAAACGATCATGTGAAAACACAAATATGTTAAGGTAGCCCAGATACAAGGGCCTAGCACCCTTAGAAATAAGTCTGGGCCATCTTCATATGGGCCTCCAAGATCCCACTCTCTATAAGATCTCCTGTTTCCTTGCTCACTCCACCCATGAGTTTTCTATATTTATCATATGCTTTCAAAATTTGGGGCTCTTGAGAAAATTTAATTCCCTCTACTTCAAGTTTTTCCCCTCTGACCCTCTTAGATTCTCCCTCATTGTTATTTTTACTTTTTTTCCAGGGGTTCCCCCACAATGTATTCTAATCCTGGGGTAAAGCAGTTTGTCACATCTTGAACTCCACCCCCATGGCCTTCAAGATATTATGGTAATTATTTGTTCCCGGGACTATCTTCCTCAGATGAGAAATGTCCTACTCTTCTAGTGTGTTCCTGACTAGTTTTAGAATGATTGAAAGAAAAAAAAATGAATGGAATTTCAATTCATTCACTGCAGGGAATCTTCCAAGCTTCATTTCTTTACTGACTTAAATTTGTAGAAAGCAACATTACTGAAAATAGCATCTGAAAAATTGCCTTTGCTGAATTCTGGCTTTACATTATGCCTTCAACTTTAACTACAATTTGCAAAAAGACATTTAAATGTAATTTGGTATCAGCCACAGCACCAACACCTAAGCAGTTGATGTTTTGTTTGTTAGTAAATGTCCATTATGGAGTTATCCCCAGATGTACTTTCCTTTCAGATTCAGTGCTAATTCTTGTCTTCCCCTAAAAACTGGCATGTATTCTGCTGTTACACATAATTATGTGTATTGCTCTCATGAAAAGCCTATAGTAGCTAGAAAGATTATCAGAATAAATGGTAATCAAGTCTTAGCTAAAGCACAATTCATAAAAACTTGGAGTGAAGAGGGAGGGAAGGAAGGAGGGGGGGAGGAGAATAGTCTCTAGATCATGATCTCTTGGCCTCAGACTCCTAAATCCTGGAATTGTAGACATTGACCACTGCTTAATTTTATACATCTTGAGGGTTGCCTAGAAAAGGAGGTATGAATGTTTGTTGGTCATTGCAGCAAATACTGTGTACAAAAAACTATATTAAGCTGATTGGTTTTCATTTGTAAGTATGATCAGTACTATTAATAATAGTAATTATTTTGTAACAATTTTGTGATTGTGTAGCTTTTGTCAAATGGTTATTGCATGATTAACACATGATAGAAAATAAATATTGATACCTGTGTTTCTGAGAAGAAAATATATTTCCTAACTTGGCTTTTTAAATTAATTAATCTCATTACTACAAATCAGAGCAAGTATCGCCCTTGCTGCATACGAACCAGGTGAATCTGAGAGCCAAAATCCCTTCCCAGACACAGATATTGAAAAGGGTGGGTGTCCCAATAAGGGGTGGCGTGTGGAGAATTGATGAGCAGGGCCATGTGAAACAGCAATAAAGCACTCACACTCTCTAGCTTCTAAGAGAAAAAGAAACAAGAACCCTCTGCTTGTTTTTCCCAACTTTCAGTGAGACAAACCATCTGCTGCAGTAGAGCTCTACCTACTTCAGATGGAATGGTAGGAGCAGGAAAGAGGCCTGTCCCCAGCAGCTCATCACTATCCCCAGTCTCATGTCCCCAACAGCCCACTCATCGCTATCCCCCAGTCTCATGTCCCCAATAGCCAGCTCATGGCTATTTCCAGTCTCATGGAAAATAAAGTAGAATATATAGAAACCATAACAAGGAAATGAAATAATTTATATATAACCCCTTTGCTTGGCTTCAGTTTATGCTGTCTTTACATATGTAAATTACAATAGCTTATGAAAAACTTTCCACCGACTGAAGCCTTTTGTGCATTTTCATGAGCATTACGGTGCTAATGTATTTGTTTGCTTAGGACCTCTAGAAGCAAGGTGACAGAACTGAATGCCATGTAATCTAGTTCTCTGGTTCCACTTTTTAGCTACTGCCCTTCAGCTGTGTCAATGAGAAGCTATTGCTGAACTCTGTGTGTCTGAACAAAATGTGAATGTCCACAGTGCATTCTAAATATGATATTTGTTAGGGTATTATCCATTAAAATGTATGTTTCATAAATTAATATTATCCGCACTCTGTGAATAAAATTGGATGAAAACTGACTTTTTTATGAATTTGTGTTAAGATTGCTGTGGTCCAAAGCTCGTTACCTAGTGATGCCGTCCCTGTGACTTACCGACAACTCCAGCTATGCTTTTCCACATTCACAGACAGCACGTGAAATGTGAAATGTTGAGTGCTTGCTTCCGGGAGAAGTCATTGCCATCACTTATTTTTATTGCTAGATCGTCTCATCAATTTTAGCTGTAAAGACACACGGTCTTTAGCCTCCGCAAGTCCTGAATTATTTTTAGGGTTTTGTTTGTAGCCATCATCTGAGAATCTTCAAATTGACAGGGTCTTGGCAGCAAAGTTGAGACTTTCATTCATTTCCCAAGCTCTCTAGTTTATCACCGGATTGGCCTCCTTAGAGACCTTTGTCGAACCTTAGGTCAGCAGCTCCTGCCAATGTCCCCTTTCTCAGTTTGTTTATCAAGTGTTGGGAATCGAATCCCAAGTCTTGAATGTGTGAAGGAAGCATGACAGCATTGGACTGTGCCCTCAACCCTTTTTAATTTAGATTTTTATTTTTTTTTAATTTTGAGGCTTGCTAAAATTGCTCTAGCTAGCCTGGCTTTTACTCAGACAGGCCTCAAACACACTATCCTTCTGCCTCAGCCTTCATGGAAGCTTGGGTTTCTGTTATCTATATACTGTCCACACATTCAGCTTGTAGCTATAACCGTTTTCTTACCATTTTCCTTCCCTACGGAACTTAAAGCAAGAGCACACTGAAAGAAGTGCAAAATACACAACATAAAACATGGCTTTTTTATTTCAGAAGTTTGGAGAGCAGTAGGGGACTCGGAGCCGTATTCACCTTCAACTCAGAGAGAGAAAGCAATATCATACTGAAAATCCTATATAAGGATTCAAAGTGGTCGTGAAGGAATGCATACACCCTAGTCACCACACTTAATAATTTATGCCTGCAGTTCTTCAGAACACAGTATTCCAACAAATACTTTCTCTTCCTCCAGCATTTCAACAGCGAAAAGGACTCCGCAGAGGCATCAGGAGCAAATTGTGCTCAGGGGGTGTTATTAGATAGAAAAAAAACGGGGCTCCCATCTCTTCTGTTAATATTATTGTAGAAATACTTAATCCCCAGGCTGTGAGGCTAATTGTGGGGGAAGACTTATTATTAGTGGAAAGAACAAAACATATGCTCTGAGACTGGAAGAAATGATAGGAACAGAGTGAGGTCGTGAATTCTATTTGACTAAATTACTACTGAACCAGATCGCAGATGCTGTGTGGAGGCCAGGTGGAAGTCAGCACGCTGTCTTCCTTTTCCATCTGTACAGTCATGGCCATTTAAAGCCCTACACTTGGATATTGCTAAATATTAGCACCTTAGTCATCTTGGCTTCTATGATATTTTTAGTATTTTATAGCCTATTTACTGCCCCTGGGTGGAACAATTTATGCCTGGAAAGTCAGTCCAATTCCAAACTTGGAAACCTACCTTCAGAAACAACATCCTTTGGTACCTCTTTCCAGGGCGGCGAGTGGCAGCCTGTCAGCCAGCCACCATGGTGCCCACCCAAAGCCCTCTGCAGCCGGTAGTAATGGAGGGAGGCTGGACTGAACAGACTCAAGAGGAGATGAAGCTTATGGAACGTATACGAGAGACGGAGGTATGCTCCTTGGGATCCCAGACATTAAGGACTCTGCCCCTGTTAGCAGCATTTATAAGTATCACGTTGAATTTTTAAATCATGCTATTAATATGCTCTCAGCCAGCTAGGCAGTTATGACCACCATAACCATATGCCAAGCAATGAGTTGGCATTTGGAGAGTAGCTATCCTGGAGACAGCCAGCTCACATGAACGTCTGTTTTATTTGAATAGAGACCAGAAATTATGACCTTAGCAAAGACGAGAGAAAGGCCCAGTGGATATGTACAAAGGTAATTACACTAAGTGTAGTCAAGTCGAACCTTATGGCTTCATCAGTCATCATTCCTGTGGGTACTACTCAATATGTAAAAAGAGCAAGCAGCACAGTGCTGATCACAATGGAGATATTTAGAAGTAAGAAGATGAAAAAGTGGTTTCGGCCAATTGGTTAATCAGTCAAGATTGCCAGACATAAAACATTTGAAAAGAGAAAGGTCAGCTGTTGAGGCAGGATCAGGGATAGAGACTGGGGGAAGCTGCATGCTTTGAGAAATTCTTCATCCAACTCTTTGCCGCTATTTTAGTGGGGCTTATCCAACTCGTGACATGTGTTCAGTGCAAATTTTAAGTATATATCTAAATCAAGGTGCCTGGAGTTGACATTGCTAGAGACTTGACTCCTTGCCAAGCTCAGAAGGATCAGTCCCTAGTCAGGGAATGAACAAACAAGCATTGGACTAGGATATGCTTGAGGTAGGATGAGGGGCTGCCAGGCGAGGACTTGGCAAAGCAGGAAGGTGGCAGATGCATTTCAGAAACTAGTGAGCTAGGACTTGCTACACACAGTCCCCTAAGCATCGCTGAGCAAGAGAAAATGGAGCTATGGTTCTGCATCAAAACCTCACTCGTTAATTGCAGAGACGTCTCCTGTAGGAGAAACACCACACGCATGTGCAGAAACATATCACCCTTTATTTCTCAGCATTGAAAATCAGTTAAATGCTTCGTCTAAGTGAGTTTGTCTCTGTGATTACCCCAGTAGCTTCATGGAAGCAAGGGGAATTCACCCAAGTCTATGGCAGGAGGGGTCTGGGCATGCCACACTTAACTAGAATAAGTATACATTGGTATACATTGTGATTACATGGCATTGCTGGCTTCCACCAGATTCCCTTTGCACACAAAATCGTTGTCCATATGCAATAGTCTCTAGGCTTTCCTTAACAGGCGCAACTTTCTGAAGGCCAAGAACTACAGCCCAGGTGCTCCCTGATTGCAAGTCAACGTAAAGTAACCCAGCAGCACAGCCTGCACCGGGTTCCGCCCGTGAAACGAGTGTGGGTATACCAGAATGGAGGCAGACCTGACGATGGTGCTTATGCCTGGGCCAGCACTATTTCAGAGGTAAGTCTAATGTGAATGTCTAACAGGCCTGGAATCAGACCCAGACTTTGACTTCTCTAGGTTGGCAGATCTGGTAAGTTAATGAACTTTTCTCATTTGTCCAATGGGAATAAAACTGCCCTCACAAGACTGGTCAGGTCATTGAATGAGCTCACCTGTGTGAACACATCTAACGTTATCTGTCGTGTGTGTGTGTGTGTGTGTGTGTGTGTGTGTGTGTGTATTTGAATAGGACGCATGGCCAATTGCACACACTCCAGACCAAGACTGCCCTTAAAAATCACTTAGGAGTAGAAGTGGTGGTGCAAGCTTCTAATCCCAGCACTTGAGAGGTGGAGGCAGGAGGCGAGGAGCTAAATGTCGTCTTTAGCTACAATGGTGAACTTGAGGCCAGCCAGGGCTAAGTGGGACCCAGTTTATTTTACTTAAAATGTTTTTTCTCATTCATCTTAAATATAGCTCCCAAAAGAGTCATTTCTACTCCCTGTTGTGACTTATTCCCCAGAGATGTTCTTTATGGAAAAGCGGCCGTGGTTCTTACAGAAAGCCTGTCATAGTCTCACGACCCGCTCGCTATCTTGGCCCGACAGAATTCCTGCTTCCCAGAGAAAAGCACTGGCTTGAGGAGACAAGCAGCTGCTCCTGAATTGTTTCCAATTTGAAGAATACAAATCTAAAGTTTGGCGTTCTGGTCTTAGTCTTTAAGTGGAAAAGAAGCAAGGGGCAAGTAGGTTTAAATACTAGGCATTCCTAAAGTCTTTCCTGCTGCAATGGTAATGCTAACACTGCTTTGCCTGTTTTGCTCTGTGAAGTATTTGCATAGACTTTCCAGGGATGAAAGACAGAAATGATGCTGGGGGCAGGGGTGAGGTGCAATAGAAAGATGCAATAGCAAGGGTCTAGGAAGCTCATCGAGTCGATGAAGGTGCTGGAGTTGCAGAGGCATCTCAGCTGAGCTGGCCTCCAGGTATGCTCCAGGCTCAAAGCCTCTCTTCACCGAAAGAACCCTGAGTGCAGCCACATCTCAGAAGCTGATGGCTGAAGTCATAAGTCATAAACAAGCCCACACCCGTTCGGGATTATGATTAATAGAATGGTTATTTATTTAAAGGGGAAAACTTACAGATCACCGTCCCAGACAACAGCCCTCTGTGCAATCAGGAAAGGA
>LOJH01030639.1:0-17052 GCA_001685095.1 Ellobius talpinus | reverse complement strand
GACAATTATCATATGTACTCACTCATAAGTGGTTTTTAACATAAAGCAAAGAAAGCCAGCCTTCAAACCACAAATCCAGAGAACTTAGACAACAATGAGGACTCTGAGAGAGACTTACATAGATCTAATTTACATGGGAAGTAGAAAGTAGAAAAAGACAAGATCTCCTGCATAAATTGGGAGCATGGGGACCTTGGGGGAGGGTTGAAGGGGTGAGGGAAGAGGCAGGGAGGAGAGCAGAGAAAAATGTACAGCTCAATAAATATCAATAAAAATTTATTATTATCAAAAAAAGACTTAATTTCCTCCTAACTTGAATTTGGGCTGGCCCTGATACTTAGCCAAAAACTGCGTCAAAATTTACAATGTCTCAGCAAGAGCACTAAGAGTCGCACTCTGCCGGAGAATGCTCTTAGGACACTCTGAAAACCCAGAGAACAAGCAGTGAGAGACAGATATCTGTCTGGTCCCCACAGCCATGGCACAGGGAGGCAGACACCCACTGAGTAGTCAATCGAGCCCTCAGCTGGCAGGAAACATGCCAGGTGAAAAGAATACGCCACTTTGGACATTCCAGGGTGGCTTGGTCTACAAAAACACAGGTCTAAAGGGAAACTATGACTGCGGCGGTTTAGGCTCCCAGCTAGAATGCAATAGAGTCGCGATGCACAGTCTGACGTTCTCAGCCTACTGCGCTTACTTTGATTCCTCATGTTTTCCTATTAAAAACAGAACATGTCTCAATATCAAATTTCCGCTTGGGAATTTTCTTTCCAGACGCCAGCTGGGCAGAGCACATAATTTGTCCACTCAGCAGCTCAACTAAGAGAAGCTCTAAGTCCCAGGCAACTGAAGCACACGCGTCTCAAGAACAAGAAAGGCTAACGTTCCTCTTCATGGTTCACCAGAGAGCTGCCCTTTTCTACATTTCTGCTTCCGGGTCTGTAAAGCCAACGCGGCTCCAGGGAGGAAGTGAGACCAGGAACCCGGGAGCTGTGAGAAATAATGGCCCGCTGTGCAACACTGCGCGTGCGCGAACGGAGTCAGGGCTGCGCGTGCGCGGGGCTGGAGGTGGGCGGGGCCTCGGCACAGCGCGGCCTACTCGGAGGCCCCGGCGGAGGCAGGATCGGGCTGCTTCCCGCCGTCCTCTCCCGCCATTGGCGGGCCGTTTGAATGACGGAAGTGACGAGGGCCCGGCGATGGCCGTCCCGCAGGTACCCGAATGGCTGCTGGGTAGCCGGGCGGCTGCGGACGCCCGTGTGCCGTGAGACCCGGCCGCACACGCTATCAGGTGAGTGACGGAGGCCCGGCGGGGTTCTCCCTGCAGGCCGCGAGCAGGCGGGCGAGCCTCCGGCCCTTTAATCCGCCCCGAGGCCCCCCTGTGGAATTGGCCACCCGGAGCTCCTCTGGTTCCCTTCTGTCACACCCAGCTTTGGACAAATAGCAATTCCAACCGCGCGGGTTGGTGCTCCCGGCGATCCCAGTACTCGCGACGCAGTGCTGAGGCCGGCTCGAGTTCAAGGCTAGCCTGGGCGACATCGTGACACCTTGCCTCCAGAAACACGGCAGCGAACGGTTGTCGTCAGTCCTTTTTTTAGAATGTGTGCAGCGGTTTTGTACTAATTAAGGCGCACACGTAGTACACAACCCCGTGTGGTGGGTATTACTCCCCTTACACGGAGTAAAGAAAGAAACAAGACCCAAGGGGTCTGAGACTTGGCTACTGCCTTCTGCTAATGCGTGGCAGGCAGCGTTGGCTCTTGCATCCTCGTGGTTTCAGTCTGGTATTTAATGTTGTGATTACTGTGTGTTAGATACTGCCTAATCCTCAGAATGAAATAAATCAAGTTAAGCCCTATAGCCATTATTGGACAGTTGCAAACCAGAACTTAAAAATCCACACGGATAGCAATGACTAGTGAGTAAACCAGGAACAGGATATCCAAGTAGTTGAGAGGTGCAGAAGAATACTTTCTACCATGCGAAACAGTATTCCTTTCTTGGAGCCCCAAACACCCTTGGGAGTTAGTTTTTGTTTTGTTTTATCTTAAGAACATTAGTGGGGTGTATTGGAAAAGGTTTTATTCAAGCAATTACTCCTGTTTGCCATCAGAGCCCTCTTGTGTATATTCATGTACTAAATCACTGTCTCACTCAGTCCACCCTAAATTATAAAGTGCAAGACAGTTTTTCAGACAAAAAAACGTAAGGTAATGAGTAAGACCATACTTGTCCTGGCCACTCTTATAGTGGAGAATTCGCTGAAGAAAGTATTGGCTCCCACTAGATTACCCAAACTTTTCATCGAAACAGTATTTTTTAAGTTATTTGCATATTGAAAGTTCTAAAAGAGTCTACCAAAGGCAACTAGTGATGTGTGAAAAGCTAAAGGACAAGCCATCCTTTATGAATGTGCATACAGATTGTCTGTATTCTAGGGAGATGAGTGGGTAAAGCTCATTCCTGGAGGACAGTAATACAGCTTGCCTGCTCGTCACTTTGAAGAGACCAGAGACATGTGCACTCATCTCAGATAAAGTCACAATGGTTTGCTGATGCCACGTGACCGTAGCAGCAGACTGGGAAGCATTTTCAAGTTATACCAGCTGTGAATGATCACATTCTAGTTGCCCACACCACCTCCCTCTAGATGAGAGCATGCTAAAATCTTAGTTCTAGAGAAGAGTGGATTATAGCGTAGTGGAAGCACCTCACGTGCAAAGCCCCGAGTCCCGTCTCAGAACCACAGCAACAGAAAAGAAGTGTAGGGGGACATCAAGGACACCCAAAAAGTAGCAGTAGAATAGACCTGGTAATCCAGGATATGCTTCATATATCCAATTAGAAGTATTCTGAAGGTGTTTTTTTTTTAAATATGGTCATTTTGGGGAAAAGGGGATAATGTATATCCTGGTTAGTTTAGGTTGTCATGACACACTGAGTCATTTGGGAGGAGGGTTTCAGCTGAGAAAATGCTCACACAGTCAGCCTGTAGGCACAGCTCTAATACATTTTCTTGGTTAACACTGATTGATGTGGAAGGACCTGACCTGCTGTGTACTGTGCCATCTTTGAGCTGGTAGTGCTGAATGGTTTAACAGGCTGAGCAAGCCAGTGAGCAGCATGCCTCCACTCTGTATCAGCTCCTGCTCCCATGTTTCTGCCGATTGAGTTCCTGCCTTGACTTTCCTCAATAGTGGACTGTGATGTGGAACTATAAACTGAAATAAGCCCTTTATTCCCAAGTTGATTTTGGTCATGGTGTTTTATTGAAACCATAGAACCCCTTATATAACGTGTGTAAATAAGCTGGACTTTGCTCACCTGTTATTTTACTTACGTGTATACATGTATGTGTAAGTAGATTGTTTGTTTCCCTAATTTAATAATGTATTTTATAGACATTCATCAGTTTCTTTCTCTTCAATTTAGATCCTTTATATTTAAAATACACAGAAATGAAAAGAAAGGTAATGAACACTGGAAAACTGAGATTGAGTCCTAATGAGGAAGCTTTCATTTTGAAGGAAGATTATGAAAGAAGACGGAAACTAAGATTGCTTCAGGTATCATTTACTTGAGTTTAAGTTTTTTGTCTTCCTCAAATCCTTGCTATTTTTTGGATTAGGTCGTTCTAAACGAAATGTTGCATTTAGGAGCTTTCTCTTTCCTTGAAAGAGACCTGGTTCTTGTTTATAAACCAGTTTTGTAACATTTGAAAAATAAGCGGATTGTAAGCAGATTGGAGAAGAGTTGAAAGATAGATGTTCCCTAACTCAAGTATTGGAGAATAGTTGTTTAAATATGTATGTATTTTTTAAAATTTTTAATTCTTTGGTAATTGCATATATGGATGTAATGTATTTACACCATACCCACCCTCTCTTTTCCCACCATTTCTGCCCTAACTTCCTCTCACATTCTCCCTACTTCACACCATCTTTTTCTTTTACTCTTTTTTCTTCTCCGATAACCCACTGAGTCCATGTAATTCCACCTGCACCTGCATGTGTATCCTGCTTCATTGGAGCATGAGCAACTTACCATTGGGCCACATTACTGAAGGAAACTAACTTTCCCTGCTAGCTATCAGCTCCCATGGCTCCTTAGATGGGGTGGGGCCTCATAATGTCTGGCTTGATCTTATGCAGGTCTTGTGTCAGCAACCGTAAGTCTATGTATGCAACAGTTTGACTATCAGGAGACATTATTTTGCAGTAATCTTTCTGCTCCAGTTTACATGATGCATAGTTGGTGAAAATTAGAAAAGAAAGCTTAGCAAGAATTTGGAGAAGACTACTGGGAAGATGAAACAGACTTATTTATATGAGCTTCTAAGACAAATTTATTTGGAAATTTAAGATTGCCCTAACTAACAATCTAAACTTAAGCCTTTCTGAATGATGGATGTCTTTCTGTGTAGAACCAAAGCTAATGTACCTAGAGAGGGAGCTCTCATCTGACCTTCTCGGCTATGAAACTTGTGCAATCACCTTTTCATTTTAGCATTTTATATGTTATTGGGGTTAGAGAGAGCAGGTGAAACAAGTCAACTAAGGGACTGTAGAAATAGCTTTGGGGGTTGCTGAGTAGATAAAGGTACTTTATTGCCAAGCTTGGCAGACCAGGTCCTATCCCAGGGACCCTCTTGTTGGAGTTCATGCAGGTTGACCTCTGCCTCCTGTGCTACGACACACATATACAAATAAATGAATATAATAAAAAATTTCTTAGTGCCCCCCCATTTTTTCTCTGTTGATTTTTTTCTAATCATAGCCCTTACTTAACAAGTATTTGGGAAAATTGAAACACCTGAAGAGAATTCATTTGAATTTCTATTCTCAATTAGATTTTGGAAATGTTTAAACGCCCTCCGTATATTTTGTATGAAATACTCATCTTTCAGGTTCGCGAACAAGAAAGGGGCATTGCCTTCCAGATCAGAGAAGACATAAAACAGAGGCGAAATCATCAGTTTTCACGTTTGGCTGAGGAACTAAGGGCAGAATGGGAAGAAGCACAAAGCCAGAAAATACAGAACTTGGAAAAACTGTATTTGGCAAGTTTAAGACATATGGGAGAGGGACATCGACAAGCTAAAGAAAATGTGAGTGAGCTCATCTCATCACTGCGCAACGCAGGGTGCTTAGACTAAAGTACGTTTATTAAATGCTTACATGATAAGCATGTTTTAATGTATAGAACTGGGAGAGGCAAGCTGACCTTTATTTTCTAAATCAGTATAATCTATTGTAAGAATAATGGTATTATTTGTTTCCTTGTAAATCTGCCAAGTATACCTTTCTTCCTCTGGTGTTCAAGTTAGCATTATTTCTTCCGGTTCTTGCCTGTATAAAGACAGTAACCTATGCCATCAGAAATAGTCTGTCTCAAGCAATTTGAGTAGATTCAAGGACTAAATTCAGATTCATTCCTACCACCTCTAAATACATATTAGTGAATACATATGCACTTGTGTTTCGTTGGTGGCTTTCCTAAAGGCACGTAAAGCTAAGTGTTTCAACAGGGCCTTGAGTTCATTTGTTGCTTATTGTGATTTATGGCTAGAAAATAGTTTGGCCAGGTGTTGTGTACATGGATGTTCTTAATGCTAACACTCAAAAACAAGAGACGGGAGGACTTCCTTAAGTTCAGAGGCAGCTTGGTCATAGTAAGTTACAGGTCGGTCAAGGTTACATAACAGAACTAAATAAAAAGGGGAGGGAGGGAGAGATGAAGGAAAGAAATGCTAGTTTGTCATTCCAGAGTCAGTGACACAATAAACAGGCTGGCTCCAAAAAAGACAAATCTTTAATTACTAAGGAAAAGAAATACCTTGAAGTGATGTGGCATCTTGGTTTCTGTGTGGTTTTTACCAATAGCTCTAAGTTCTAATGTTATTTTGTTTATTTACCTATCTGTTTAATTATTTATTCATGCTTTTTTCAGGTCAATATTGGCCTTGTGTTTAATTTTTTTCCCAAGCCTAACTCATTTGAAGGACACCCATATGATTTTTGCAGGCCAGAGAACCTCTTGTATTACTATAAATTGGATGTTTTAGTTTAAATAAAATATTTTAGTGATTAATTTAATCCTTGTCCAAAGTAGCTTGATATTTTATGTTTTCATGCTAAGCTAAATGATTACTACTATGGTATGGTGGTAGTAGTACTATTCCTGTGCTTTGGAATATATGGTGTACTTATGGGAAAGGATGACAGAATTGAAAGATAACTTCTGGGCTGGAGAGATGGCTCAGTGGTTAAGCGCGCTCTGGCTGCTCTTCCAGAGGTTCTAAGTTCAATTTCCAGCAACCACATGGTGGCTCACATCATCCCTAATGAGATCTAATGCCTTCTGGCATAAAGTTGTACATGGATATACAACTTTATGTTGTATATCTTAAAAAAAGAAAGGCAGGTAACTTCTATGTTGATCTCAAATAGACACATTTCTGTTTATCTTGTTTAACGTGGCTTTTTAAATAATGTGTACTTCTAGGAACCTGACTTGGATGCTCTGGCTCAGCGGGCAGCAGAAAGAAAAAGAAAAGCTGAACTGAGGCATAAAGAAGCCCTTAAAGTGCAGAAAAATCAAAAAGAAATGTCGATGAAACAGAAAACCAGGTAACAAGATAACGTTTATCATCTTTGCAGCTGAGACCGGTGTGGCTAGAAATAGAGGGTGTGTAGCAGGCTGTGTGAGGACACGCTAAGTAAAAGGCTGTGTGAGGACACGCTAAGTAAAAGGCTGTGTAGACGTTGTACTCTGCACTGCGCCCACTAAGCAGTGGGGTGGTTTTCCTGGCTGAGCCAACATTCTGACTTCAGTGGCAGGGGCTAAGTTTCTGAAGAAATGTATGGACATTTCATACTTGATATCAACCAAAAAACTGTTTCTGATGTAAAAAGGAAGTTTAAAAAAATCTATGTGATTAAGAGCATTAAAGAGATCTTTGGGCAGGACATGGTGGTGCACACCTTTAGTTCCAGCACTTGGGAGGCAAAGGCAGGCAGTTTTTTATAAGTTCAAGGCCAGCCTGGTCTACACATCTAGTTTTAGGCTAGCCAGGGACAGAATATTTTGAGACAGAATTTGAGTGAGATTCTGTCTCAAAACACAAAGGCACAGGATGTTGTGAACTGAAAACCTCAGTTGTTAGTAATTTTTGCATGCTATTAGTGGTCTGCACTGGTCAACTGGTCATTTTACACATGGTCTATCTTTAACATTTCTAGTTCTGCTTTTTTTGTTTTAGGTTTATTTATTTATTATGCATATAGTGTTCTGCATGCGTGTATCCCTGCATGCCACCACATAGTTGCTGGGAATTGAACTCAGGACCTCTGGAAGAGCAGCCAGTGCTCTTAACCTCTGAGCCACCTCTCCAGCACCCTCTAGTTCTGCTCTTACTGTAAAGAACTCTAAACTAATGGTGGGGTCAAACAACCCTTTCACAGGTCACCTAAGGCCGTCTGCCTCTCAGATATTTAGATTATGATTCATAATGGTAGCAAAACTACCATTATGAAGTGGCAACAAAATAACTTTATGGTTGGGGGTCACCACAATATGAGCAGTTGTATGAAAGGGTTGAAGTGTTTGGAAGGTTGAGAACCACTGCTCTCTATGATTATTCAGTTGAACCTCCAGTCCTTAGATAAGCCTCTTGTAGTTGGTAAGCATGTTCTTACATGTATGTTTGGTCAAACAGCAAATTGAGTGTGGACTCAGCTAGAAAATGAGTTTCTGGCTTTTATGTTTTTAACTCTGTGCACTGATATCAAATCAATGCATTTCTGTTCCTCTTGGTGACAGCAGGTATTACCTGAGAGACTGATTGGTTGCATCTCTTGTCTTTTAAGGCATATAAAAGCTCGAAAGGAAGCATTGCTTGTGGAAAAAGAGAGATCAGCTAAAGTGGCCAGGCTGCCGCCTCCTGTCCCAGCCCCTTTCGAGGTGAATTGCCTAGAGCTTTGTTTAAACAAGTTTTAGTTGCATGATGTAGGAGTATATATGAAGTATTTTAAAATTCTAGATATTGTTTTACCTATAAATTAATATATGTTTTTAAGAACTTTAAAAAGTAATAGTACTGACATTTTTCTTGGTTACCTAATGCCCACTGTGTGTTGAGTTTTCCCCAGTGGGAGTTTTGTATTTGTAAAGCATAATGATTTTGGTTTTTATAATCCTACTAATCATTCTGCCTTTTTTATATATAGCTTTATTTGTCAAAAAAAAGAGTTACATTATTTATCTTATAGACAGCTCATATTCTGGATTTGGCTCACAATCTAATAAAGAAGTAGAGCTCAGATAAATTTAAAATTTTGTTTATAATCATAAGGTCATGCAAAGTTTATTTATAGAGTATGGTGTGTGCTTTGTGATCAGGCTCAATTTTGTTTACATGTTTGAAACAGTTCAATTTAATGAGTACTAGAATGGACATGCTTGCTCGTACCTATATTCTCAGCACTGGTGAAGCTGAGGCAGGAGGTGCCTAGTGAGCAAAACAGTAAGATTTGCTACAAAAAAAGGAGAAAAAGAGAATAGAAAAAAATAAGTTCTCTTACTTTTATTAGCGTTTTAGTGCTGATTAGCATTAGTGATTGGAGTTACTATACGGATAACTATCAAAATGACAGTTACTTTATGTGAAAAGTTAAAGGCTTTTTAAAAAAAAGTTTGGAAACTTAATACTGGAATGAGTATGTCTATCTTGTATTTGTGTATGTGTGATCAGCATGAGTGTCAGGCTCTGGGGTCTTCCCTGCTCTCACAGGGCTGCCTGCCATGAAAGTGTCCTACTTCAGCCACTCTCCCAGGGCCATGCAAGACATTAGAAAGGCAGGCAATATTTTAACCTAGCATGCCTTTTGATAGCTTTTATTATAATTTCCAATATTCATAAGCCAAAATAACTTTAGTTTCTTAGAATGCTTTTTCAGAGTGCAGGATAGGTAGAATAATTAGTTCCAGGGTAGTAAATTTGTAAAGATTGTGCTTTTCTTTTTTCTTTTTTTTCTCTTTGGTGTAGGGGTGGTATCTTTCATTTTCGTGAGTATCATTCTAGAGATACTAAATTTTATTATTCTGCACACAGCTATTGTCGTTATTCTTTTTTTTTTTATCATTCTGAAGTTTGTATCCTCGTTATTGAAGAGAAGGCTCTTTAAGCTTTCTCTGTACCCATGGTTCTCAAGTGTTCTGTAGCCCAGCAAATGACTCTGGCTCCTTGTCACCATACTTGGTCCCGCTTCATTTGTGTGTCTTTCTTGTGTGTTGTTGTTTGTGGATATATAGCACTTATAAATTAAGATCTGGGCTTTTACAGTAGGCTCTTTATTCAGGCTACCCAGGTCTTTGGGGAAGAAGAGTATCTTAGAATATGTCTTGAGCTGGTTGTGAGTTGGTGATATAAAAGGAAAGAATAGGACTTTGTTTAAAGGTCTAAGTTGTGGAGTATTTGGGGACCCTTGAAGGTAAGTTGTACCCTTTAAGGGCCTTGTGTCATATATATAGAATATAGGTGTGTCTGGGTCACTATTTTTTCAAACAGATAAGAATCAAATACTGAGAAACCTGAGGAAAGAAGTGTGTACTATTTAGAGTTCTCAGACTAAGAATATTTTAGCAGGGCATGGCAGCACTTTGAGGTAGAGGCAGGAAGATCAAGAATTCAAGGCCAGTCTTGCCTACGTGGCAAGTTGGAAGCTAGCTTAGACTGTGTGAGACCCACTCATGAAAAACCAAGCAAACAAATAGAAAACAAGGTTTTTGTTTTACTTAATCCAAGGAAGAAATATCATTTTGGATATACTAAACTCTTATTCAAGAACTGTCCCTATGATGTAGTGAGTGGGCCCTGTTGCATATCTGTGGTTTTAGTATGTCTCGTTTACTTACCCTGATGGCCATACAAAGTAAGCCATACCTGTTTCACAAGTGAGGAAAAGTGAAGACAGAGGGTTAAGTAACTTGACTAGAGAACCAGAGTTTATATCAAGACTTGATTGTACAAGCTCTTGTTTTTCCTGTGGCACTTAGCTTCCCATGAATCCACTTCTTTAGACTTCACTGTGGTAAACTAGTGTGCACTAGGGTCTGCAAATGTAAACAGCCATGGTATTAAAAACCTCAGTGCTGTGAGAATTGTAATGTCGTAGGTAGTATAAAAGCATGCTCTTTTTTGCACTGCCTTTGGAGATAGTACTAGATACAGGAGGAAAACAGGCTTGTTTTATGTGTAGTTATAGGAGTTGTTGCATACACCCCTTTTGCTGGGTGAGCCAATCTCAGCTGAGTTCTGCTTTTAGCCTGCATCCTGGTGTTTTAAGTCTAGTGATAGCTTACAGCAGAGCAGAGCTTAGGCTGAGCAATTTAGAATCATTTACTAATCATCCTAACAATGCTGACAGTCCATGGACTTATTTGTTGAAACTCTAAAGTCTAACTCACTGGAAACTGTTTTAGCTAACAGTTGGTGGTGATTATAGTCTCAACAGGGAGTCTCGATTTCAGTCTGTGTATATAGCTACCTTGATTTTTGGGGTACTTGTTCTTAGGAGTTGCTTGTAAACTAAGTCATCTATTTATATCCACTTTTAAATATCCTTGTGAAGAAATATGTTTTATTTGTTTGGTTTGGTTTTTTTGGGGAGGGGGTTTGGTTTACTTTAGTTTGGTTTTAGTTTTTCCAAGACAGGGTTTCTTTGTCCTTGACTGTCCTTGAACACTCTCTATAGGCCAGGCTGACCTTGAACTGGAGACCGCCTCTGCTTTCTGGAGCCCTGGGACTAAAGGTGTGCACCACCACTGCCCAGCATGTTGTGTAATTGTACTGAAATGTAGTGCACAAATTAACTGCTAGCACATATTTGTAATCCCAGCCCCTAGGAGGTGGAGGCAGGAGGATCAGGAGTATAAGGACATCAACTATAGCAAGTTTGAGAACCTGTCACAGAAATAAAATAATCAGCTGATGTTTCCATGAATGGGAAAATGTTGTTTATAATTTCTTTTTTTTGCCTCAGTTATGAGACTTTAAATGGAATCACCCTGTTCTCACCCTTTGCTCCCTGTGTTTTCAGGTTCCCCTCAACACCTTCTGACTTGTTTAAAGTTCTCAATTTGTTCTGAACATTTGCCACCTTAAAAAATTAATACCAGTGCTAGGCATTATCACCAGAGATCTGATTCTAATTGGTTTGGTGAAGGACCAAGATGTCTAGTTTTCAAAAGCTATTTAGGTAATAATCTTAGTTAGCCCATTCATGGTACTTGGTTTTCCTTAATCCTATATTCTTGCCTTTTATGTTTTCTTCTTTTTCCTTTTTTGAAATTTGAGTCCTGTTTTTTCCACTCATTTTTCTTAAAGCTGCATCTGATCATTTCTCAATTATACTTCTCCCTCTGAACTTGTATTATCTCCTCATGGTTTAACAGGTGCTTTCTCAGACACATTGTAAGTCCCACAATAATTGTCACCATGACCATGTGACATAGTGATAACTTTGTGCATTCTTCTCATAAGAAAACTGAGGGACAGAGCCAGCACCAGGTACAGAAGAGACTCAAGGAAATGGGACTGTTCATTTCCTGTTGACGGTGCCTAGCTTGGACAGAGTGAGCACTTGGAAATCCTTTGTTTAGTGTAGCTAATTTCATTACATGTCAGGACATAATAAATTGTAACGGGCTAAATTACTTTTATGCCAACGTATTGGAAGCAAGGAACTAGCTTATTTCATCTTTTTGAGACTTGTGGAATTAGTGTGCTTAAATATTAGCCAGTGTTTCCAGACCAAGATTAATACATGATTAAACATTGAGGGGTGAGACTAATGTGAACTCTAGTTGAATTTTTATGATTAGTTGTGCTTCTAACTTGATTGGGTCTTGTAGGCATGTTTTTATTCAGGAGATTTGAAAGTGCTCTCAGTTCTGGAGATGGAGCTCAGTGGAAGAGCACCTCTCTGGGTACAGTCCCCAGTAAAGGGCACAGTAGAGGAGATACTATAGCAAAAATAACTGTCTCTTTAAATAACTTAGAAGTTAGGGTGAACTTCTGAACTGAAATAAAAACATTGACTATAATATACATATCTAGAAGGTCTATGAAATATTAAAAAATCTAATATTTTTATTAAAACTTGAAGTGATTTGCTGGGCGGTAGTGGCACATGCCTTTAATCCCAGGACTCAGGAGTCAGAGGGAGGCGGATCTGTGAGTTCGAGGCCAGCCTGGTTTATAAGAGCTAGTTCCAGGATAGGCACCATAGCTACAGGAAAACCCTTTTTTTTTAAGAAAAAAAAAAACTTGAAGTAATTTAACTCTGGGTGAAATGATTTATTTCATTATTAAGCAGATTTTAGCATTGGTCTTGTTTTAGTGCATTTCCTGTTTCTAATAATACAGTGCATTAAGCAAGGTATAGAGAAGACTGATGGGCTGCATCTGGTGTGGTCTTCTTACTGGCAGTCATAAGCTGGTGGAGAGCATCAAAGCCACAAACTAGGAGATCTAGGTGAACCGGTTTTGTAGAAGACTTACTTTAGAAAACAGACAACCATGACATGTATTAATCACTTGAAGGCATTAATCTATTCACTAGAAGAGCTTCCCTAATAACTCCAGAAATTTCTACCCTGTTCCCTCCTAACATCGCCTAATGAAGATTAAATTTGAACAAATTTTAGAACAATCCATAGCATGGATTAATACACAGCTTTGTGGCAGTACATGTCTGTAATCCTAACACTCTGGACGTTGGGGCAGACGGATTGCCATAAATTCCAGGCCAGCCAGGCTACATTGCAAAATATTATTTCAAAAATAAAAACAAATTTACCTTTTGCATTAGATCTAGGTTTATTGAAAATGTGTGCTCCTTTAATGGAGATGGCTTAAAAAAATGAAAGAAAGAAAAGAAAATGTGTGCTCTTTACCTAAACTCTTATTTTATATGCTATTTTCCAGAACATTGAAGTGAACAGAATTCCTTCCTTGAAGACCAATAGTTCCACCTACCATCACATTTCAACTTTTGTGAGTAGACAGATGGGCACAAAGCAGGTGATTGACTTACTGTTTGTTCATAGTTCATTGGGTCTTTCTGTGTTCATCAGTTGAGGTTTTTGTCTAGTGTGGCCATTTCTCAAAATTTGAACAATCCTACTAACTGTTCTAGGTTAAAAGAACAAAAAGCCTTGTAAATGTGTTTTGACTTTTCATGTCAGATAAGTGGTTTTCACCTATGAATGGAAGAGATACATAGCTATTTGTGACTGTCTTTTAAAATAGTAAATATATTCTTATCATGCATTATACAAATTAGGTTTTATTATAACATAAAGGAGGTTTTAAAACTTTTGATCATGAGTAGACTCTTTGCAGAAATAGAACTTTATATAGAAGGTGAACTCAGAGAAATATCAATGATCTCACCACCAGAAGACAAAATGGTTAACATCATATGGGTTAGAGTCTGTCTTTATGTATAAACATGCACACAAAGACTTAAAAACAGGATTGTTTAATAATATTTGTGAATGTTTTACCTTGCATGTGTGTCTGGTGTGCCATATCAAATGCCTGATACCTGCAGAAGCCAGAAGAGGGTCATCTGATCCCCTATGACTGGAATTATAGATATTGTGAGCTGTCATGTGGGTACTGGGAGTTGAGCCTGGGTTCTCCAGAACATCTGTCTTCCCATTCCTTTATCTCTATAGATATTATGACTTAAAAGTCTCCGCCAGTATTAAGAGTGAGCAACTGATATTTCCTTTTTATAATTGCTGTTACTCTGTAACAGTAATTTTGCATGGGTTTTTTTTGGTCTTTCTTTTTTTGGGGGTGAGGGTTCTTGTATAACAGCCTTAGCTGTCCTAGAACTAGCTCTTTAGACCAGGCTGGCCTCAAACTCACAGAGATCCGCCTGCCTCTACCTCCTGAGTGCTGGGATTAAAGGCGGGCACCATCACCACCCGGCCTGTCTTGTTTCTTTTTGAGAGAAAGTCTCACCATATAGCCCTGGCTGACCTGGAACTCACAGAGATCTACCTGCCTCAGCCTCTATGCTGGGATTAAAGACATATACTGGTATTCCTAGTTAATAACTTTTGTTGTCATTATTGTTCCAATTTATTGATATAATTTGATCAGATAAAGAACAAGCTTTTTCACTTCTTGTTACATTCAAAATGCTGCCTATGTGTTGAAGAGATAGCTCAGTAGTTAAGTGTTTACTGTGCTTGTAGAGGATCTACACCCACTTGGACTTCTAACCAGCTTTAACTCCAGCTCCAGAAAATCAGACGCCCTCTTCTGGACTCCCAGGGCACCTGAACTCACACATGCACATATACATAATTAAAATAAAGGTTAAATAAAATGCTGTATATATTTGAAAGTAGATGTTCAAATAATAAAGAGTAACAAGATATCTCACTGGCCTAGTCACTATTTCTGCATGAGTTCTAGGAAACCAGGGTTATATTGAAGTCATTATTCTGGCCTTCTTAGCTGAGTAAGCATTGCCATTTAGAGGAATTTCTTTCTGTCTTTTTTTTTTAAGATTTATGTACTTTATGTATATGGGTGTTTTGTTTGCATATATATTTGTGCACCAGAAGAGGGTATTGGATCCCATGGGACTACAGTAATAGATGGTTGTGAGCCACTATGTTGGTGCTGGGAATTGAACTCAGAACCTCTGGGAGAGAAGCCAGTGCTTTTAACCACTGAGCCATCCCTCCAACCCTAAAGGAATTTCTTAAAAACCATGGAGTACTTATCTTTGAATGTACAAAGCCTGATGTGTTTTAAAATATATTTAAGACTTTATACTAATAATTTGATTATTTTATAGCCGAATGCTATGATAATTGCAGATACTAAACACTTTTACTATTTAATTTTATATAAGTAGAAAAAGTTCTATTAGTGACATTGTTTTTAAAGCTATTTCTTTGTTACACACACACACACACACACACACATACAAGATCTAAATTTGTGTTGATTGACTGTTAGCCAGATGCTCATTTGGCTGCTGAAGAAGAAGCTAGACGACTGGAAGGATTACGGAGACAGGCAGCACAGCAGAGAGTGGAGCAGTTTGAAAGGGCACACATGCGGGGATCGCGTGCCATGAAGAAGGTCCACTTGGCCCAAGTAAGACCTGCCGTCTCCCTGGGAGCTGGCTGCTGCTGGTAGACTGGTTGGTGGCATTGTAGAACCTAATAGTGAGGGGGTTCTGTCCTAGAGTGTGAATACAGTGTTTCTTACTGTCGTTTCTCTTGCTGGGATAAAATACCCGGAGAAAAACAACTTAAGGAAGGACAGGTTTACTTTACCTCACGGTGCAAGGTACAGTCCATCACGGAGGGCAGGTCAAGGAAGCAGGAGTTGAGATAGCTGTCACATTACATCACAGCCAGGAACAGAGCGTGAGTACCTACAGCCGCTCAGCTTCCTTCTCACACAGTCCAGCACCCAGCCAGGGAATGATACCATCCACACTGGGCAGGTCTCTCCGCCCGCCGCCCGCCTCAGTGCGGTCAAGATAATCCCCCACAGGCATGCCCCAAGATCTGTCTCCCAGAGGATTCTAGATTCTGTCATGTTGACAACATTAGCCATCACAGGAAGTCTCTGATTTGTATGATTTCATTATAATTTTCCAAAATTCTTTTCCGTCCTCTTTTAAGCTCAGGTTAAATAAAGCTGTTCTCATAATATATCTTTGTTTTATACATGTATACATGTTTACTGACACATTTTACATTTATTCAATCCAAAAAGAGCCAGAGAAAATTAGTCAGTTTTTTGATGTAATAATTTTTTATTGCATTTGTGTTTATAAATTTGCATAATTGATTAATTATTTTCTGAGCAAAAGACTCTGGCCCCTTTGAATGTCAATTCAAAGGTAGACTCATGTCCTTACTTATTCTTGAAACACAGTGTAAGTGTGATTCATCTTTTGCATGTTTCTCTCTGCCTCTGAGTTTGACCACATTCGTGTACTTTAAACACTCATCACCTTAGGAGAGGGTTTTTAAGTGTGTCACTGGACATTAGATGCTTATCCTAAGGAAGTCTACTTGGATAGTGGGGGTGAGACTATGACGTCCCTCAAAATTTTAGTTTTCATAAGTTGGAAGTGCATTATGACTTAGTTAACTGTCTGAATTTATTCATCAAAGAAATAAACCTATAAGAAATAACGGGCTGGAGAGATGGCTCAGAGGTTAAGAGCACTGACTGCTCTTCCGGAGGTNCTGAACACTGTGTACATAATAAATAAATAAATCTTTAAAAAAAAAAGAAAGAAAGAACAACAGAAACTGTGAGAAACAACTATAAGTTGAACACATTCTTCCCTAAAAGCAGCAGTGTTGATTGGCCACAGAAGTGAGCTTCCACAGCTTGCCTGAACTTACCTCTGTGTTATTTGACTGTCTTAAGCTTGCCTTAGCTCACTTTCATCATCTGTTTCCTGAGGCCTGCCTGAAGCTCATAGGAACGAACACACATTTAGTTTAAACATTCCCTGTTATTAGGAAAAATACTGACAGAGTGATACACCATGCCCAGATGAGCCATAGTAGTGCATTTACTGTAAAAACAAGTCACATGTGTGCTATCATTAGAAAACAGCTGTTTGGGCCACTCCTTATTCTAGACTAGTGTTTCTCACACAGAAAAAGTCACCCAAAACTGTGGCATCTCAGTGTTAATAGATTCCATTACCCTGTCTGAATCTTTTCCTAAGACCTTTTGGTCCAGGAATGTACTTACTGCTGGGTCTATTGTTTTTGTTTGTTAATTTTATTGATTTTTTTATTTAACTCTAAATTTTTTCTGCTCCCCTTCCTGCCTCTCCTCTCCCCTTTAACCCTCTCCCAAGGTCCCCATGCTCCCGATTTGCTCAGGAGATCTTATCTTTTTCTACTACCCACATAGATTAGATCTATGAATGCCTCTCTTAGGGTCCTCATTGTTGTCTAGGTTCCCTGGGATTGTGATTTGTAGGC
>LOJH01030638.1:0-10503 GCA_001685095.1 Ellobius talpinus | reverse complement strand
ACACACACACACACACACACACCATTAGAAAAATACTTTTCTTTTTCTGGTTCAAAGAGATGAAGCCAAAGGGAGAATGCCCAGGTTATCGCCAAGGATAAACACAGGCTGACAAAGTCTTGTGTTTGTTTTAACTACAAAGAAATGGGGATGAGGAACCAACATAAGAGCCAGGCGGCCTAGAGTCCCCCTCAGATCCACTTCCCCTAGAGTCCCCCTCAGATCCACTTCCCCTAGAGCCACTGACAACCAGCACTGCTCAGAACAGCTTGAACATGCTGCTGAGACTGCCAACAAACCCGCCCAAAGGAAATCATGTCATTTATTAATAATGTCATATTCCTTTTCAAAAGAGGAGGCCGGGGAGAGAGAAACGCCAGTGTGGTGCCAGCTACTTGAAGATGTGAAGTTTCCAAAGAGCTCAGTGTTGGGACATTCAACTCTGGGGCCCTACATCAGGCTGCCAGGATAAATAGGAAAAAGGCAATGGGTTCAGAAATGCCTGGTACCAACCAGAAAGTGAGCACCGGGTATCCTCACTGTGAGGACACAGAAGCCACAGTACCCGAAGAGATTTCGGGATGCAACTCTAGAGAGGCAGAAGAGGGATTCTTGTGGGGAGGGGGTGTGTGTTTTATCTTAGTGAGTTCAGGGCCTTAGTAACAGAGTTTCTGCAAGACCAAAGACAACCAGTGCCTCCTCCCTGAACGACTTGCCATGGTTCTCTCTTCTGCCTTCATACCAGCTCTCCCTTAGTGCTCCTCACCTGCTTCTGCTTCCGATTGCTTCAAGACTACTCAACACTTCTCGTCCGGAGCCTGGACCTCTGCATCCTTCCGTAGCCTGGACCTCTGCATCCTTCCATAGCCGTGTCCTCCCAGGCATCTCACAGCCACCACAGAACCCAAGCTGCCTGCTGACTGAACCCTGCTTTCTACCTAAAGACACCTCTGCTTGGATGTTCTTACCTTAGTCAGCGGGGCTAGGGATCTTCCACCCATTCCATCACCTACAAGCCTTGTCCACACTCCACAGTTTGTAAATTACTAGTCCTCTCAGCTTGACTCCCAAGCTACCAACCATTACAACTCATCTGTCCTTCAGTCTCTCTGGCTGGGTAAATTTTAGCACATGAAGAGACCACCGAAATCATTGACTTCGGCCCCTCGGGAGTGACTTTAACCTCTTGGGTATATGTTCAGCCTCTTCAGGACTGTTACAAATCCCTCACCAGTATTCACCAGCCCTTCGGGCTTGTTCTCATCCACCTCAGGAGTGTTCTCAGCTCTTCTGGAGAGTTCTCAGCCCCTAGAGAATGTTCTCAGCTCCTCACAAGTGTTCTCAGTCCGTGTGGTGTGTTCTCAGCTCCTCCAAAGTGTCCTCAGCCCCTGAGGTGTTTTTAGCGCCTCCCCAGAACAGCTCTTCAAGGATGCTCTTAGCCCCCCTAATATTTGTCAGCCTTCTTGGGCAGCCTCTTGGGAGTATTCTCAGCCCTTCAGGTGTTTCCAGCTCCCCAGGTTGTCTGTCCTGCACCTTCCCCCTCTAGAAGATGACAGCTGGTTATTTCTCAGGTGGGAGGGGTGCACTCTCTTGTGTCTTTACAGGTGAGAGTTGCAGACTTGGGTGCCTGCAGTTGATGGTAGCTTGTCTCTGGTTTCCTGCCCCACTAACTCTCAAGGGTGTCTTTCTTCTTTGTGGTTAGCTCAAGACATGGCTTCTTCGTTGCTAGCCTCACACCCACATCCCAGACCGGAAGAAACAAGTGCCAGCATCCATATCTAGAAAGCATCTCTTTTCCAGAAATCCTCAGAAAATTCTCTTAATCTCACCAACCAGAGCTATGTCACAAGACATCCAAAGCTAAAGTTAGTTCAGAGCAAACACCTAGGAAAGTCTCAACTTTGACCTGGAAGCACTCACTCCCCGGAAGTGTCTGCCTGTGGGGACCAAGGAGAAAAGGGATTGGTAGTGTCTAGTGTCCTCCTCATGCTCCACCTAAAACGGGGTTAGAATTTACCTTGGTGAGTCATTGAATTTCAGAGAGACTGTGGGCAAACCTTCGTAGTATCCAAGGCATAGCAGCCCTCAAGGAAAGCCATTATATTCTTACATTTTCAAAAGTGGCCTTTAGCCAGGAGTTTTCCTGACAAAGCGGAAAATGTGTTATAGAGACATGGTCTTGACTCTGTGCCGTTCTTTTACATTGAACTTGCTTCTTGGTTAATAAGTCTTTTCTTGGTAGTCTCTTCAGCGGCTGACACATCCAACCAGGTTGTCATTATGACACTTCACTCCCATGTGACACATGAGAAACAAGACTTGGAAAGACACAAAGGGCGAACTGGCAGGGCTCGCTTGCTTTGTGGCTACAGGGCTGCATATTTCTTCTCTGATTCATGGAAAAACACGTAGCACATAGAAGTCGGCTATGGATTGAAAATCTCTCAGACCAGAGAGCTGAAGAATCAAGTCTCAGGGTCTTAGTTGCTGAGGGCTAAAAAGCTCATTTAGAAGGTGACCAGCAGAAGACTTAGGGAGTCCACTCTGTATTTCCGGCTCGTCATACCAGTTTCTTTTGAGAGCAAATGAATAAAGACTTTTGTAGGATTGTTTTCTTTGCTAGGGACAAGCACAAAATGACTTAAAAAGTGAATATATTGGCTCCAATTACTAAAACATTCAGGGGTAGAGTCTCACTTCCAACTGGATCCAACTGCTCAAATGTAGCATTGAAGAGTATTTCTATCCCTAGACTTCTCCCTCTGTGGAAGGGTGCCCTGAAGCTTCAGAATGAGAGTCCCTCAGTTTGGGATCCAAGCAGAAAGAAGAGACCTTGTCCCTGATAATTTAAAAAAAAAAACAAAAACAAAAAAAACTCCCAAACTAGTCCAATCTGAAACACAAGCCCGCCCCAGAATCAATCACCAATCACAATGCTAAGGAAATAGTTTCTTATTGACTAGACAGGGTCACCGCCTACCTAAAGCCCAGACAAAGCCAATCTCCCTTAAGCCACTTAAGTTGAGAGTAGGTGAGAGCTGGCACACAGAAAGACAGTCGTGTCAGCAAGAGAGCCAGCCTAGACCAGTTCTGTAACAGTGCCAGGACATGGTTAGTTATAGATGCAACCGGCATTACAAACACCACAGAAATAGGTGGGGTAGGGAGACGGTTCAGTTGGTGAACCATTTGCTATACAAGCAGAAGGACCTGCGTGCTGATCCCCAGCACCCAGGTAAAAGCTGGTCACTTTAGTGTCACCCCAACACTGAAGAAGCAGAGACAGGCAGTTCCTTGGAGACTGAAAACCACCAGTCTATCCGAATCACTGTGCCCTAGGTTCAGTGAGAGACCTTGTTTCCAAAATAAAGTGATCCCAAAGACAGGAAGAGAAAGACTACTGACCCAAATCATCACGGCCAAATTAATTGAAGCAAGCTTTTTTATCCATGTACATGGGCTGCCTTCCCCTAAGGTGGGGTTCAAGAGGTCAGCATGGGATATGAGAAAGACAAGGGTTTTCTAGCTCAGGGTAGGGGGTTTCCAAACGGGAGAGCTGGAGGGCAAAACAGCCAGGGTTACAGGAGCAGAATGTAAGCATAGCAAGCTAGTCCTGATGACCTGCTGAAACAAAGACAGGGTTGCAAGGTGGGCGCAACAAGGTAGTCATGACAACAGGTAGTCATAACAAGGTAGTCAGAGGAAGTCCTAGAACCTTTTGAAACAAAAGTAGGGTTGCAAGATGGTTATGAACAACTTTTTGAAACAAAGACATGATTGCCACTCCTGGATCAGACAATCAGAGCCATTGCTAGTTAAGATTACAGATGGGGCATAGCCCGATCCCTGAGAAACAGAGGTTTAACCATAAACAGGGGTGCGTCTATTTTGTCTTTACTAAGATGGCTTTGAAGTTTAAAATGGAGGTCAGCTGGTTCTTCAAGTGACTGATGAAGAACCTGGCACTGACCTCTCATCTCCACATGTATGTGCACACATGTACCCATCCCCCCACACAAATAATATAGACATACTAGTGACAACACACCCTCTTTTTAATCTGTCAGTATTCAACTCATGTTCCAGCTCATTCTGAATGTCAGCACAGATAAATCTCGCTAAGAAGACCAATTTTCCACCAGGGCTTTTTTGTTTGTCTGTTTTTCTCTCATGGTGTATATCACATCTTCCTATGCATTTTGGTGAGTCACACAACCGCTTATTGATTTTTTTTCTCCGCCCTGGCTTGCAAAGGACTTAACATAGCATTGAGCCCACCAGCAGCAGCTTGAGGATGAAGGCACAGAGACTGGATTTGAGAAAGCAAGCTGACTTTTTTTTGAATCTTAAGTCATAGTGAGCTCTTTCTTTAGTCTGTGAAACCTGAAATAGAGTTGATAATAGACTCAAACCCTAAGATGGAGGAAGTTTACAAATGTCATATTCTAAAAAGGACAGGGGTAGGGTAGGAGATGCCCACACCCCTTTAACAAACAAAATGAAAATCTGGGGACACCTTTTATACCTTCTCCAGAGTGGGAATCTTATTGATAAGTTCAGAGCCTTCCTGTGCTGTTCATGTGTTTTACAAGTTGTCTGTCTCCTCTTATCCCCATGGGCTCCATTCCAGGGACACTTCCCTCGGGGGGAAAGAGAGGGGATCAACATACCAAGATGTTCCTACTTCAGCCTTGCTTGCAAGCACCTGCAGACTTCCACTGAATGTTTCCTGTTTAACTCAACAGGTTCTAATTACGTGAACTAATATTTGCTCACTACTAAACCATGTTCATTCTCATTAAAGGCAAACTTTCAAAGGCTGAGGTTAAGCAAACCCCAGAAAAATCTCAATATTTATGCCACCGCACGCCTGCTTCCCGCCACTTAGAGTTTCTCGTTGCTCCATCATTACAGACTTTTGCCTTTTAGACATTTACCCCAATTCTTCTCATTATGAATGACAAACGGTCTCTCTTTCGGTCCCTGACACACCCAGTAGAGTAGGGCTAGGCTCTGCCTCAGATCTTGCTATGCGGAAATGGCCACTGTTGGCTCCTTAGTAAAGACTAGCTGCAAGAGCCCTCTCTGAGCTGAGGGGTGCTTCCCCTTCTGTGGCTTCTGAGTCATGTTTCTGAACCAAAAGTTGAGAACTGTCTGAGGAAAAACTGAGGTGTGTTGTTTCTCTATTCTTGTCAAGCCTATCATACAATGCATCTCACTGCCAAGTTTCTCCCTCACAATTCTGTCATGTTTGTCCCCAGACACGTTCACTTCCCATAACGGAAAGAGCCTGGGGGGAAGAAAATGTCGGAACTCAAGTGCTGTAAAGATGGATGCTGGTGACAGAAGACATTATCTAATATGACAGAGAATCAGGGATTCTTAACCCCGTCTTGTTGGTACTTGCTAGAGTCCTACATCCTTATTTTGAATTTGATGATAATTCAACCCCCCAACACACACATGCACACACAGACACACATGCACACACAGACACACACACATGCACACACATACACACACACACACACACACCAGACTGCTCACATTGTGGATCCTGTTGGGAAAATTAGAAGAAAATAGAATTGAGTGTCGGTGGATCAACTAACTGGAAGTGAACCGTTTTATCCACAGAGCAGGCTGAAGGAGGAAGATGTGGTCACCCTTCTAGCAGCATACAGCCCTGTACAGATCACCCGAAATTCACACAACACTAGACATTCTTAGTGCAGCTGATGTTCAACAAGGCAAGCTACGCCCTTCCTCTTCTCTGAACTGGTTCCGTGATGACAGTAGAATGGAAGCTTGGGCTCTCGAGATACATCACATGGATATAAATAACAACTGTCTCCGCAGACTTCACCCTTGACTTCCTCAAAACTCCAAGACATCACTTCCCCCGCCAATTTGTGGAAAAATACACCTGTTCCTCTAAAAAAGGGTAGACTGGCTCCGCCTGAGCTCATCTCCTTCTGATCCTGCTGAAACCAGAGTCCTGAAGAAAGCAGAAACAACCGGCCCCAACAGGACAGCTGCGCTTTGCTCTGAGAGTCCACATCACCGTAAAACATACCAATGCAGAAAATTCTGTGGTGCATATACACACACACACCACAGCACGCACGCGCGCGCACACACACACAGAGTTGGTTCTGTGAGGAGCAAAAGCAGAAGACCCCATTGCTTCCAGAAAAGCACCAGCAAACCCCTAGAATGGGAAACTATAAGGCAAGCAGCTGAACTTGTCATTTCAGGCCGCTTGAATGACACCACTGGAGCTCAGCCAACAGAGCGATCCCTAAAGCCCAGCCGACAGCATAGTCAGCTCCACAGCCTCTAGCTAGCTCTATGTCATGAGCAGAGGGATGTCTCCACTCCCCACCCTACACAGACTCCTGCAACCTTTTAACTAAGCTAACAAGACATCAGTCTTCACCACCAGCATGTAGGGGCAGGGAGGGGCCAGCAGGATGCGGAGCAGTTCACCCAAAGAGTCTGCACAGGCCTGCCATGTGTGACCCATTTCAGATTTAAGGGGAGAATGGAGCAGCTTCAAAGACACTCTTTCCTCTTAAGATCCCGCAGACAGCCGAGAACATGGTTTCCTCTGGTCAGCTTTGCCTGAGGAAGTCATTACAGGAAGTTGGGGGGTTGTAAACTCAAGCTAGTTTTCTCTGCCGAGGATGGGAGCAGAGGACACACATAATCAGAGACTTCTGCTCAGATTAAGGGGAACTGGAGGCTTGGGAAGGTGTGGGCTTCCTATCCCCTGTGTTCAGGCTACTGGGAGGCTCCAGGATGGTGTCTTTCTTCTGCTAGGCACACAGATTCATGAGACCACATTCCACATTCTGTAAGAACAGGATAGACAGCGACTGAACGCTCTCTCCAATGCAGCTTGTGCAGCCACCGTTTAACGTTTGCCTCACTGAAGCAATAAGGAGAGTCACTTAAGGAGGCCTCTGGAGTGGAAAAAAAATGAGCTTTAAAAAAATTTTTTTTACACTTTCTTATCTCTTTGATGTTATCCTCTATTTTGTGATGGTAAAAATAGATATTAAAAGGTCTAAGCAATAAATGGTTTAATTTTATTCATCCCCGAGTGCAAGATAATTAGTCTCTACTTCTCACCCTCAAAAATAAAATCTAGACTGATTAGAAAGCCTAATGCAAAACTGAAATAAAAGGACTCTTTGAAGGGAACGAACAAGGATTATTATAATTTGAGACAGAGAAGAGCTTTCAAGCAAAATATAAAATGCAGAAAACATAAGGAAAACCAATTATAGATTTTACTATATGAAAGTGTTAGACTCTGAAATAAAAAGTACTATAAACAAAGACTAAGAGAAACTATTTGCAGAATAGCACAGAATTCAAACGCAGAACAAACGGGACACATGCAGATCAATAGTGAGGCTCAAGGCACCCAACAGTAAATGAACAAGTAGTCATAGGGAAGTCACAGACAAATCAATCAAGTTGATTAGCGCTTGCTCCTCATCCTGGAGTTTCGTTCGTTACATACATACAAGAACAGGAGTGTGTGCACACGTATACCGAAAGACATACATACACACAAATACTCATGGCTAAAAGTTGGAAACTACCCAACTGCCCATCAGTAAATAAATGTGGTGTACTCACATAATGGAATATAATGAGAAATGTAAATAAATATCTCACAGCTCTACACAAGTACGGGAGTAGCTCAAATGTGATGATGAATAAAGGGTATGCTACCAATTATATAAAGAGAGAAATGGACGTGACTAGTCTGTAGGAGCTAAATGTCAGGACACTGGTCATTTTCAGCATGGTAGGACATCTGATACTATTCTGTTCCCTTATCTGCTTATGAGAAAGAAGGCACCTCGGGCAAATTCAGCAGTACACTGTATTTTATATATTTTTAATAAATGTTTTTATAATTCAAGAAAAAAGTGATCAAAAAATTACAAGTGGTCGATACTGATATGCTAGAATGGAGAGCCCAGCTGGTACATCAGGGCAATGACATTAAAAACGACACTGGCTGTTCCTGCACATGATGGCAACGTATAATCCTTAAAGACCAGAGCATCAACTCTGTGGTTAGTAGCAGTGGCTGCTCTTCCAGAAGACCTGGGTCTATTTCCCAGCACCCTCATGGTAACCCTCAGCTGTTTATAAGTCCAGTTCCAGGAGATCTGACATCCTCTTCTGGCATCCACAGGCACCAGGCACATACCTGGCACACAGACATACATGCAGGCAAACACTCATAAATAAGTAAAATAAAAATAAATAAATCTTTGAAAAATGATAGTATTCGGGGCTGACAATAATAGTAAGTGTATAAAATAGAGCAGATTTTCAGAAAGAAATGTGGCATTTCTGATCAAGACCTGAGATGTGTGTGCCCTATGCATCAAAAAGTCCACTCCTAAGAACACAGCCCTCAGAAACACTCACCCTGTGCACATACATTTCAACAAGAATGTTCCTTGCAACACCGTTTGGAGTGGTGGAAAGTAGAAGCCCACATGTGCCCTTTGCTAGAGGAGGGGTGATAAAGCTGCACTTCCGCCATACAACCTGGAAGGAATGTGTCTATTGTAGGGAATCAGAGAAAATCCTGTCTAGCAATGCAGAAAGAACTCTAAAATGCGGCATTTGTTTGTTTGTTTGGTTTGTTTTCTAAACCCATCCTGCCAGGCAGTGGTTGTGTACTTCTTTAATCCTAACACTGGAGGTAGAGGCAAGCAGATCTCTGAGTTGACTCCAGCGTGGCGAAGTGGTCTACAAAGCAAGTTCCAGGACAGCCAATGCTACACAGAGAAACCCTTCTCAGACAAAAAAAAAAATCCATCTAAACAGAACATATTCTATGATCTTGCTTCCATATAAATTATTTGAATGTAAACATTAAAAATAATAAATTAGCACAAGAAACTTAAAAATTAATTTTGCTGTGGCTTATTTATCAAAGACCTTACAATTCCCTTGTCTAAGACCTCCCACTGAGTTGTAAACATACAAGCTATCATGTGCTTGCCTAGCATGAAGCTCTGGGTTCATAAATAAACCTGACACCACATAAATGGGGCACAGTGGGTCGACAAGATGGCTCATCAGTTAAATGAGCTTTCCTCCAAGCCTAACAACCAGAGTTCAGTTCCCAGGACCTACATGGTAGAAGAGGAGAACCAACTCCTCACAAGTTCTCTGATCTCCACGAAAGCGTTGTAGCATGCACCCACCTATGACCATGCACACAAATAAATGTCATAAAATAAGGCATTGTGGTGGATGTCTGTAATCCCAGCCCTTGGAGACTCAGAAGCAGGAGGATCAAGAGTTTAAGGTCATCCTTGATTACACATCTAGTGTGAGGCCAACCTGAGCTACATGAGACTTTGTCTCAGATTTATAAATTTACTAAACGAAAAGACCTCACAAACCGGACCACAAGATATATTTAACTTCTCTCTCGGTAGGCAGGACACAGGAATTCTCTGCAAGTGTCTGGACCCAATCAGCATGCCTGACCAGTGGAAGGTAGTTTGTCTTGCAGCTTCCTTGAGGAGCTCTTGTGACCCCTCAGAAGTGTCAACTCCCACCCGGCCAGTGAATAAGCTCCAGGGTGTGCTTCTGCAACACTTTGCAATAATTAACTAATCTGCCCAAGGGTGGGGCATGCCAGCACTCCCACGGATTTAGCTCTCCCTCCAGCTGCCCACCTTTGGAATGTGAAAACATCCCCAGCACAGGGCTACCCTCCCACAAGGCCAAACTCCCTGGAGAAAGAGAAGATCCGCACAAGAGGACAGAGTCCTCTCTCTGGATGTTCCGAAAGAAGTTAGACTAGTTTCTGCCCTGATTCTGCCTCCTCCTGTTTCCTCCCTTATCATCCTCCGCAGGCTCCCACCTCATACCTGCCACATCAGCCTCTCAGCTCTTCTCAGGATGGGGCCCTGGACTGTGCAGCGTTAAAACAGATTTACTGTGGCAAAATATACAGGATGGAATTTACCACTGTAATGTTTTCCCGGTCTTGACTATAATAATTTTAGATGTACATCTCAATGGCATTGAGCAGATTCACAATGTTGTGTATTTATTACCACTATCCTGTCTATCTGGTCCTCGGCACTTGTCTTGCCTTACTTCCTATTCCTGAGATAAAACACCATGACCGAAAACAACGGAGGAGGAATGGGTTTATTTGTTTACTCATTGGATCACAGTCCACCATGAAGGGAAGTCAGGGCAGGAACCTAGAGGCAGAAACTGAAGCAGAGGCCACGGAAGAGAGCTGTTCACTGACTTGCTCTCTGTGACCTGCTCAACTTGCCTTTTTTTTTTCTTTATACAACCCAGAACTATGTGCCCCAGAGGTGGCACTGCCCATAGTGGGCTGGGCCCTACCAAATCAATCTTTAATCAAGAAAATGTCCCCCAAAAACTTGCCTATATGATGGAGGAGGGTCATCTGTCTATGTGTTACTTTCATTGGTTAAT
>LOJH01030635.1:0-17053 GCA_001685095.1 Ellobius talpinus | reverse complement strand
AAAAAATCATAAAAGTTTCCACCCCAGACTGGGAGGTCTGGTGAGGAAGGCACAGCCTGGGCCTGGGTACCACTCATCTCCGGACACGACTAGCCTGAGAGCTGTTCCTTGCTCACTGTCCCTCTTTCAGGATCACTAATACAGTCTTTTCCCCTGATCCCCAAACCCAGGTACAGCCTTGCTCTCCCAGGCCTTTCTAAGAATAGAGAGCTGCTTCTTCCTAGGCAAACCTCTGTGAAAACTTCCCAGCCCCAGTGTCAGCCTTTCTCCATGGAAGAAACATTGAGTCACCTCAGACAAGGAAGAAACCCTGCCAACCTTCTTGGCCCTTAGCAGCTGAGGTTGAAATTGCTGGCATCTCACTAGGGCAGGTCACAGTTCCTGCCTATGGTGGCACCGTTCAGCTAACCCTGTGCTGCCCTGGGCTCTCTACAAGGCCAGCACCCCAGGGAGGCAATACTACCTTGTGGCACAAAGGTCTAAAGGTGAGCTGGATGAACTCTAGAGCTCCAGAGGACACAGGCGCATGGTCCATCAGAGCTTCCTACCACCACACACACCTGCATTCACTTCGATGGCAGCCCTCAGGTCCTTCCTCTCTTTCCGGAGTTGTGCTAGCCTGTTCCGCAGGGCCTCTTTCCTCTTCAGCAGCTCCTCCTCTTTGGACTGTAACAGCTTGGCATCTGCTTCCACCCGGTTCTTACCGTATTTGTACTGGTCAGCATCTAAATAAGGAGTACCAAGAGTTAGCGCATCCAGAGGGGTCAGACTGCCAAGGTCTGTTGCTCAGTGCTCTACCGCAGAGCTGCTCCTGGCTGGTTCTGAGGAGAAAGGGAGGTTTCAAGCAGGGACTCTGTGTGCCTCAAATCCTTTAATACTTTGATCTGCACATTTACAAATGGAGAGGAATACTGGGGACTCCTCCCTCCAGGGCTCCTCCCTCCAAGTGCTCCTCCCCTCAGCTTTCAGATAATTGTCAATAAGGCTCAGAGTAAAGATTCTGGAACCTTGTCAGGCAGTGACCTGGACAGTTTTAACTATCAACCCAACACAGTCTACAATCATCTGGGAACAACATCTTAATGAGGTATTTATTATCTGGATCAGCTTGGCCAATGGCCATGTCTGTGAGGAAGTGTCTTTATTATTAGCTGAGATGGGAAGACACACCCTCAATGTGCGTGGTGCCATCTCATGAACTGGGCCCTGGAATGTGTGAGAGTGGAGAAAGTTGACTGTGTACACGACCTCACACAGGTAGCCATACATTTATTCTCTCTGCATTTGAATCTGAGTGTGAGGTGACAGGTGGCTTTAAGCGCCTGCCTTGACTTTTCCACAGTAACACACTGTAACCTGTAACTGCAAGCCCGAAATTGCTTTTGTGTATTTGTTACAGAAAAAAAAAAGAAACTAGAACAGCGTATCTGTTGTGGGCAAAAACAACCTCTATTGGGGATGGAGGGATGGCTCAGTGGTTAAGCTCAGTGGTTAAGAGCACTGGCTGCTCTTCTAGAGAACCAGAGTTTGAGACCCAGCACCCACATGGCAGTTCACAGTCATCTGTAACTCCAGTTCCAGGGGACCCAAGACCCTCTTCTGTCCTCCTTGGTCTCCAGGCATACACAGGGTGCACAGATAAACATGTAGGCAAAACACACAAAGTAAAATAGATTTAAAAAAATCTTCTAGAGTTTCTATAGTTCTCCCTATGTGCATAGCCTCTCTCTGTTCCCACTTCTGTTTTACAAGAACACCTTGCCCTGGCTGAAGGGAAGACATCTCCTTGGCCTGAGATTCTGGCCTGGAAGAAAGCAGAGAGGGAGGGCTTCTCTGCTAATGAAGAGACAGAGAGGCAGTCCATGGTGCTTGGAGACCTACTATTCAGATGACAATCTTGGAGTCCTGTGACCTAGAACAAACCTGTGCCCGTTTCTCCTCCTGCGAAATGGGATAAGAGCAGGTCATTCATAGGCGGCTGTAAGAGTTCAATTAATATTTACAAAGCACTTAACGTAGCTCCCCAGATGAATCCTTTATAGATAGCGGTCATATTTAATGAATGAATGAAAAATGAATGAGAGAATAAGTAAAAGATTTGGGGGAAAACCCAGCAACCTGGCCGCCAGCACATAGCAGTTCACATGGCGCTGAACTCAGGTCCCACACTCTTTTCAGTCTGGCCTACAGTTCCGGGCTACTGTGTGCTGTTGTGGGGAACTTAAAGCATCCCGATAGGAATTTAGGGGAAGCCCTTCTGGAAAAGATGCTGAGGGGCTGGAGAACCTAGCATGACTGGTGAGAGCCCGCTGTGAGGCTTCCGTCATCTCTAGTTGCGGTATCACTCGCCAGCTCCGGGGAGAGGGGGTGGCTGCACCCCACCTGCCCCTCTGTCACTGCCCATCTACAGGTCTGTCTGTTTCAGAGTAGAAGCCATGGAAGGACAACGGTTGTTTTGCAAGTCTTTAAAAGTAGATGCATGTCCCTAACACAGATAACTGCGTGCGAAGATGCCTGGCATAGAGCAGACACTCAGAGGCAGCCCCCATGACAACTAGAGATGACTGGCTCGTCAGTGGCTTGCTCATACAGTACCTGCCCTGAGCTGGCTCTACTGTCACTTCTTCCATAATTGGCCACTTTCTTAGGGATTTGGGCATTTCCTATGTCTGGTCAGCATTCCTTCCCTCACCAAAAAGACCCCCCTAGACTGACATTGCTAGACCCACAATGCAAGGATAACCACCCTGTCTTGTGAAAACAAGGCACTTGCAGGAAATTCCATGCCAAACTGTACAAACTCCACTGTTTACACCAATGCATCTCCCAACAAACCTACAGACTACACAGCTTATAAATTTCCCCACCATGTAGTCCCCATGCAATCAACTAGACAACTGTAATGCAATCGGCTGAACTCCACAAAAGCGCGGGATGCAATTATTTTTCTCTTTTGTTTCCATTAGATGTCACCAAAGTTAATAAAACATTCCCTACAGAAGGTCCCACTAGATACTGGGATAAATCATCCATAAAATAAAGCAAGCAAAGGACCATGAGAATCACCTGGCTGAAGGAGCCCCTGTGGGATTCAGATCTTGCTTAACAAGGCATTTTAGGCCAACTCATCCCTCTGGCTCCTGCACCTCCCTGAATGAACAACACTAAGAACAAGAGCGTAAATACACCCAAGGCATCAGGGAATGAAATTACAAAGAGAGAGCCAAAGGAAGTCTGTGACAATGAGGAGATAGCCCGAAGGGCTCCTGACCTGCCTGCTTGAAATGTGGGGTTGAAAGCAGAGGCATAGACAAGTTCCTGTCAAGAATGCAAAGGTTCCCTGGGGCTGAAGCAACCAAGTGTTACTCAAGTCCCATGGCTCATCCATGCTTTGACTATGGAAAAGGATAGCCTCTCTGCGTCCTTGTTCTGACTCTGAAGCAGATACCAGCATGGGCAGGTCTGAGGCCTTTTCTCTCCCGCACCAGGTGGGTGTGGAGGACTCCAGGTGAAGGTAGCTAGTTATCTACACTATCCCGGAGGCTGGTCTACCGAATGCATGGCTGCAGACTGGAATGCTCAGACGGGAATCCCGGATGGCAGTGACTGGCCATGATTTGGCACGGACACTTCCCTGCTTGGCTCAGACTGATGGAAGAGCTCCAGGACCAGCAGAGCCCCTTGCAGTCCCTAGGCCTGCGTTTTAAAGCTAGCATGATCTTCTCCCCACATCCCCAGCAACAAGCGGGGTGTCCTGAATGAACACATCCCACCAGCAGGCTGGCTGAATGGTTGACCACTCAATGCAATGAGGGTGGGGCAAACACAAACTCAAGAAGCCAGCACACCCAAATATAGCTGCAGATGAAGGAGAGCTGCTGAACCCCAGGCAGGCTGCATCTCCCTCTGTTTGGTCTACACAGTTGGCTCTGAAGTCTGAAGGCCTGGCCTGCTATGAGACCTCTGGCTGTCCTTTTCTACTTGGGGTGCTTCTCTCACTGCATAATGGGGTGCATGACACCTATCCTGACAACACAGCTATCAGAGGTCAGCAGGGATGGAAGGTGCTGGTTGCTGTGACAGGAATCTTAGAGGAGGAAGGTAGCAGCCTCCTGAGCCTTTGAGCACTCACTTTGCTTTCAGTGCCCAGCATCTCCCTTTCCACTGAATCAGCCGAGTGCTCAGCCACCTGCACATCTGACCGATGAAGGGGCTGCCTTCAGTTTATGGGACTTTGTCAATGGTGTTCTAGGGACACAAACTGAAGTCTCCTGGACCAAAGCCCCAGTGTCTCATGGTTGAATGTAATACCAAAAAGCCAAGCAACAGTCTTAGAGGCTGGGTTAGAGATCCTGGCCAGTGAGGGGGGAAGCACATTGCCCTACCTCCCAGCACACCCTCAAGCCCGGTATCTGCTGCAGAAGTAGCCCAGGCAGCCTCAAGTTGACCAACCGCACCAAAGCAGAAAGCAAGGAGCCAGAAGGGAAACTCACTTGATGCTGTCCGTTTCACGCCACCTGCAGAATCCACTTTTTTTTGCTGGCTGCTTGGAACCTTTCCCTTTACGGAAACCCCATTAGATGCCACTGGAGGTTTTTTGCTCTTCAACTGTTGAAACACACAGAGAAAATTAAAAACAATCAAGCAAAAGCACCCTTTTACCTAAAGTTATTTATTTTAGTCTTTGACTCTTAAGTGCAACCTACTGCATGGTCAGAGGGCAAAGGAAACAACTCAGTTTCCAGTCAATGGGCCTCCTATGGGAAGCTTCCAGCAATGAAGGCTGGACACCCAGGGCTACCAGGAAGTCTGCCTGCAATGGGAAGGGATGCTATGTTTCTACTGGGACCTCAAGTGCTGAAAAGAAAGCAGCGCTGAGTGACCACACACAGGTGTGCAGCAGCAACCTTTGAGAGCCTAGGAACCTGTGTGTCTAGAGCTAAGTTGGTTTTCCATTATTGGGCTATTTTTAGAGGAAGGGTCTGGTTCTGCAGGGAGGTTCTTGCCCTTAACTGAGTAATACAACAATGGGGTACATAACCTCCTTTCAGATCACTGATGGATCTGAGGAAGGCTGCAAGAGACATATATGTGTGTATACATATATATTTATATATATTATATATACATATATATTATATAACACATATACAAGCCCTAGCCCCAGCTACAGGCTTAAAAACATTCAACAGTCCCATGCTCACTCTTCAAGGCACAGCTTCACACGTGGCAGGCAACACTGCATGCCTGGCAGTGAACTCAAGAGAGAGGGAACTTGACGCCCAGGTGCTGTCATCCCCCAACTCTCACTGCCTGCCTCTCCTTCCACTGGAGGCACAGTGTGTGGCTGCATACAGATCTAGCTGAAATTCTGGCTTGTCATTTAGGGGACCCTGAGCCTGCCCTTCAAAACTTCCCAAACCTCTGACTGCTCACTTAAAAGTGTAAAGACACTGGCATCTCCCATAGGACTCCTGATGATACAGCACAGCCATGCACAAGATGTCAACTAGGAGTTCTCTGAGTGTATGGCCTCACCACTAACAGGTTCCCAAAAGAATGCCCACACAAGGATGTGACAAGTAAAGACACTAACCTGTCTGGAACAGAGACTAGGCTGGGTAACAGTGGGAGTGTCACACCACGCATCATGTGATTCCTGACTAGTGAGAGGACACTCCAAATGCACAGGTGGTAGATTTACTGAGCTAACCAAAGACAGCTATGATAACAGCAGGATAGATACATAGGTAGGACTCATTGGCCAGAACTGGGCGGGGATCCTCATGATACTGGCAGAGGCCAGTGGAGTTCACACTGGTCACTCAGCGGTTCACACCCCTCCAACTCCTGGGGTCAGACTCTCCAGGGATAACATCTGAATATTTGTGCTACCACAGCAAGATTTCCGTGTCGGTTCAGGCAAAGCAGTGTCTGGAGTGCAATAGTGAGTCACGACTACGTGGACGCCTAGACCTTGTCTGGTGTCTGCTATTTTCTCAAAACCAGAATGTAATGGAATGTGGAAAGCCTGGCCTCTTGCTTTACGTTCTCAGAGTGTTCTTTAATGAGGCAGCCAGGACTCCAGGCAGAGCATACAGAATGCTTAGGTTAAAAATTCATGAAGGCAGTTTGTGTCTGCTCTGAAATGCTGAGCGTGGGCGAACAAGAGTTCAGCCACAAGCCTCTTTGCTGCCCAGAATCAGAGCCATCCTGTCACACAGGTACAGGAGGGCACATGTCATATTCTCCCAGATGACACACTGGCTCTCGGCATTGTGCTAGCCACGTTTACAGACAGGAACTAGCCACTCCCTGGTTAGTTGCTCACTTATACACAAGATAGAATATACTAGAGAAACCTGCCATTCCGGAACCTTCTGGAAAGTTGCATGGCCTCTTTTCATAGTCTTTGACATAATTCTCAAAGTGCACTGGGGAATTCTCTAGGAGCAGGGGTGAGTGAGCCAGGAAAACTGGGAGCTGGTCCCAAATGGCTCTCCAGTCCCTCCGTGGCTAACTGTGAAGTAGGCTATGGCTGAAGACTGTAACATTTTGGTGTGTGGGAGGAGGTGAGTACATGGTCACTACAGGTCCACTGGTGATGTCGGGGAGTTCGGGAACACAATCTGTACCTGGGAGTGTAGCCCGAGAGACGCCCTCCCCACAGAAGAGGTGTTAGTGACAGGTGGGGAGCAGGGTGGGCTGCAGGAGGTGGGGGATTTGTAGTGGTTAGAGGACAGCCTGTCAGCAGGTGGCCGAGATGCCCTCCGGTCAGCAGGAGAGGAGCGAGCAAAGATAGTCGGTGATGGCAAGTTATCGTAGAGGCCCGCGTTATCATAAAGCACCTCTTCCACCAGGCCTCTGCTCCCACAGCCAGGAAAGCCGCCATCCGTGTCCCACTGCAACACATATGGCCAGACGAGGACAGAGAAGATCAGCACAGTGAAATGTTAGCAGCCCCCCAAAGCTCTGCATGGCCAGTCACTCATACATACACAGATCAGGCACAACCCCCACAACCACGGGCTGTTTCATAAGGGCCCCTTTGCCTTCAGAGTCATAAGAAAGGTTTCTCTGTCCTTAAATTGTTCCCAGAGTCACTGGATTATGACGGTTTCGTTCTGTTTTTCAAAATGAAAAGTGCTGAGCTGGCATTGTTAGCTCTAGAGACCTGGAGTTTGGAAGTTCCCTGATGCACAGGAAGTGAGATCAGGGAGTTGGGCAGCACCCAGAGCTCTTTGCTGCACGGGAAGGCACGTGAGATCAGGATCAAGGGCCCTAGCGCCTGCTGTGGTTCGGACACACTGGTTTATCTATCACTTACTCCACTTAGCAAGCAGGGGAAACTGAGCCAAAGGCAGCTCACACAACTGGGGAAAGGCAGAGCTGGGCAAAGTCAGGCTGCTGGAGGAATGTGACTGACATCAAGAACACCCTGAGTTCATCCATGCTGCCTTGTGGCCGACAAATTCACCATCAAGGTCAACGTGGTCTAAGTTCCACACTTGAGCACCTGAAAAAGATTGCCATTGCCAAAAAAGCCTGTTGAAGACAGAAGTCACATAACCATAGGATGCAGGGTGCTTCCGATTGGATGGAACAATGGCAATATGCTAGCAGAGGAGCTGAACAAAGAGTTAACAGTTCAAAGTCATGTCTCAGGACACAGGGACTCCAGAGCACTGGCAGGAACCTATAAAGAAAGCCCAAACTCCTAACGACTGCCAGATCCCTCCAGGCTTTAAAGGTCTTTGTAAATTGCCCTGCATTATAAAAGGAAATATTAATTCATATATTCTGCCCATTTCAGCCTGTTTTTTATGTTCTCCTGCAGTGCTCCTTCTTGCCAGACTATAATTACAGCCCTTTGTTATAAAAATAGGAAAGGCCTAAAATCCCAGGGCGGGTGTCTTCTGCAGCCACATCAGTGTCTATTTTTGTGATGCTGGGGACAAGCGCACAACGTAGAAAAGCCAGGGTGGAGCGCTGCAGTGACAGCCCCACAGATATGCAATGGTCTATACTTGACTCTCATTTTCCTAAAATAGCAGGGATCAAGTCATGTGGAATACTTAGTAAACAGTGACGAAATCCCACAGAAGTTTCTAGAATAAAAGTGAGTGTGTGCAGAGCCCTTCCCTTGCAAAGAATCAAAGGGAGTGCAGAATGAGCTGAACTTTTACAGGGGAAACAGTACTGACACTCTGAGCATTTGGTCATAAAGTGTGGACTTTATGGAACCCAGAAATGAAGCCTCCAAAACGCAGTCATGTGGTAGCAGAGGCCTGCGAAACAGGCTGAGGAAGCCTGAGCAGGGATGCCATGTGGAAACAAAAGGGCAGGACGCACACACACACACACACACACACACACAAACACACACACATACACCACACACGGCATTATGTCTCAGCTCCTAAGGCCCAGCGCATGTGTGTAGGGCAGAATCCTCAGTACGGAGCTGTTTATTTCCAAACTCACATCAAACCATGGGTGAAACTGGAGAGAAGCACCAAGGGTACCTGAGCCAGCATGGTGTCTGAACTGCCAACGGGACCGGGACATATGAGCATGGTATGATTCATCAAGTCCCTGCAATACCTTGCTCACCTCCTGTTTGTGTGTATGTGTGTGGCTATGTGGAGGCCTTGTCTAGAAGGCAAGGCCTGCAGAAGGCTGCTGAGGCCACAGGCTGGGAAGGGCAGCATACCCTTGAAATACCCTGGATTCTGGAGTACAGAAACATGTCCCACACAATGATGCTGGGGCTACACGGATACAGGCAGGCCACAGAGGCCAGGCCTCACCTTGAAAATCGTGCAATAGCAAGAATAGGAGGAGGGGGCTGGGGACCATGATGACACACAGGGTGGGCTAAGAGCCCTGCTTACAGCGTTCACCAGACATCACTGTCCACAGGGCTACAGGGCCACAGAATAGAGGTCACCAGGAGGACTCCCAATGCACATCAGAATATTGGGGAAAGAACGAAGTCGGGAACAGTAAGGACGCAAATCTAAAACAAGGTTGATAAACTTTTAAGAAATACCAGCTCCTCTTAGAACAAGGTTCACACATGCTCTCCCACATCTGCTCACTGCACAGGAGGCACAGGTCAGGCCAACAAAGGTACACAGTACCCAACCACCAGCCAAATAATAGAGGCCCAGCAGGGATCTGCACATGATCTGGAAACATTGGACAAAACAGGAAAAAATAGAAACTAAGGCTAGATGGACACACTTGAGGCCTGCTTGACAGCGATGCTGACAAAGTGCATCCCGCATTTGTGAGTGAGTGCTTCATGCCAGCACGCCAGCAGCCACTCCAGGACTCTCTGTCTGTCTGATGTCTGGTGGCTGCTGCAGCAGTACCGGGCGAAACTAGTCAGAGTAGTGTAGACTGTTGTGTCTGACTGACGCAAGCTGTGGAACTGAATATTCTTCCAGCTCCATCTATTTATTAAACTTAAGTTGCTGCCTTCTATCTTGGGTGACAAGCTGTACATGATGACGATAACAGAAGTAGACAAGCTGTCTACTAGGGATCACGTGACCTGCTGTTCACATCAGAGACCAGGGTTTGGGGGAGCAGTGGTATAATTCTCAATCTCAATTCACTAGAATGGAAAACTAGGCACTCCAGGACAGAAGTAACTAGCAACTTGTCTTCTAACAAAACTGACCATTGGCTTCTAAAGGACACTCACCGAGCCGTTGACACAGGGGACGTCATCATAGTGCAATGCTGTCCCACTGGGGTGGGCATAGCCATTGGAGATGCTCCCCAGGTATGGGCTCGTGGACACTGCCCGCCTGTTCATAAAGCTGAGAGAGAGAAAACATGGACATGTCAGTCAATCAGCAGGGCCTCTGAGAACCTTGATGCACCCAAAGGCCATGCTAGGCTCAGAGGCAGAACCCTTAGGACCTTAGGCAGATGCATATGTCATCTTCAAGGGACTGGGGACAATCCTCACCCAGAGCAAAAACGGGCCCCAGCACTGACAATGAACACCATGTATGGGGATACACAACAGCACCTACAAGTGGAGCGGCCCAAACAGGTACCACTATTTTAACCACGGCCAGGGAAAGCATACACCCAGGGAGGGCATAGCAGCTCTTTCTGATGGGCTGGTCCTCTCACAGCAATTAACCAGTTTCAACCTGTCTATAGAGACTGGCCACTCCCAAAGGCAGGGGTCAGCATGGCCTACACCACTCCCTGGCCTTCTGTGGGGTTTCATGGCTGCTCAGCAAGCACTCGCTGAGCTCTGGCAGCCACACAGCATACTTCAGCTGCTCCCTGATCTTCTGGAGGCCCTGAGAGTAGCCATGCTGAGGCCTCAGAATCCTGTGCTGCTGTGATACATGTGACATACATGCCTGGGTCTTGGTTCCCTAAAACCTTGGGATTTCCTAATGATAATGGGAGCCAGCCGCCTTTGCCCATCCTATTCCTGGAAAGCCTGATGGATTTGGGGGTGGGGTGCAAGTGGATAAGGAAACGGCTTTATGATCAGAGTCAGGGACTTTCAGTTCTGAGAGGACAGGGTGGAAGAGCTCCCGAACTGGAGGCACCAGGAAGGCAGTTCATCCAGGGAAGGCACCATACCCAGAGAAGCAAACCCAGGAGGAAGCTGTACCCAGGCAAGGGGTTCACAAGGGAGGGCACTATATAAAGGGAAAGTGCCACACCCAGGGAAGTCACCATACCTAAAGAAGGCATGTACCCAAGGAAGGTGCCATATTCATGGAGGGCACTGTACATAGGAAAGAGGTGGCAGCTCTTGTACCTCTCCTACCCAAGAGTTCCATGCCGGTGGATTCCTAACACACCAGTAACTTAGCAAACAAAGCACTTCCTAGGGTCTAAGAAGTGTCTGTGGGGGTGTAAGAACCTCAAGTTAACATCTGCTCTTTAACGAGAATGAATTTGTGAGTGACATCCAAATGAAATGAACAGGGTCCTGGGGACAGAGCTTTTGATCGTCAGGGCCTGACAATGTGTCCTGGTGGACATTTCAGAACTGTCCTTCAGTGGCCCCTGTTGGAGTCCACAGAGAACTGGGATGTCATCTGATGTGACAAGAGTCTGCACATAAAAGAGAAAGGACCATTTTCCTCTCCTCCCCATGCACGCTCCCCAGAGAGCCAGACAGAGCACATTAACCCTCCATCTACCATTGCCCAGAGGCATCCAAAGTCACCAAGAAAAGTCAAGCCAAGCACAGTGCAGGGCAGGCTGTATTCACCAGACTCCAGCTCCACCCTGGCTCCCCCTCCCGTCCCCGGATTCCTTCCCAGGCTGTGTGATGTCAGGACTGCTGGGAGGAGGGGAGGCTCCTCAGCTCCTAAAGTGTTACCCCAGTGTCCAGAGCACAATGAGGAGAGATGGGCCAGCCTCTCAGGAAGCTGGGCTTGTGTCAGGAGAACTGTGAAAACCGAGGAAGAAAGGCCCAAGGTAGCATTTTCTCCTAACTGGGAAACTAAAATCACATGAAGTTAACAGAAATGCATTTCTCCCCAAACTTTGTTTCTCCGAGGAAAGGAACTTGGGGCAACACACCTGTACTGCGCTGCACACCCTAATGGCCACACTCTCACAGTACACTGCTGCCCCCTGCTGGAAGAAGGTGGCAAGCATGGCTCCTCTGGCAGATGCAACCACTTAAGACTTCTTAGCTTATGAACAGTGATATAATTATTCTGCACTTAATCTATGTCAAATTAAGGGTAGGAAAGTTAAAGTCACAGGAAGGAGAAAATGCAAAAAGGAAATATTGACTAGTCGCTTAGGAGTTCCTGAATGTTTCACATACATGTTTAAGGGGTGGACAGAAAGACTCAGTTGAGGGCTGTCTGGGGAAAGGCTGGGAGTGAGGTAAACAGAAGCATGGCAGGACCCCTGCGCGCCTGCACCTGCTAGTGCCTAGCATAGCCACTGCTGAGCTCTCAGAGCTGCATGTGTATTCACACAGCTCTTTTCCCTCCTCAGCAGGGCCCTCATCTTTGCTCCGCAATGTCAGGCTCTGGCACCAGGTCCAGGGCTCATACTTATGCTCAGATATCAGGAATTATCAAGGACAGTCAGAAGAGCACAGGGTACCCTAACTGGGTACACTTCCACTTCCTTCAATGGGGATGCCCAAAGGACTTAAGGAGCACATACACACACTTCCTCATTGGCAGAGGTCTTCTCCACTGCCAGAACAGCCTAAGGTTTACAGAGAGGGGCACAGGCCCATAAGAGAACTCCTGCAGAGCCAAGAGTAAGCAGGGCCTACTGATCCCCTCTAGCACTCTTTCCACAATGACTTTCAGCCAAGTGTGTAAGTGAGAAAGAGCTGAATCTAAAACATAAGAGCATCCCAGGGAATCTTGCATGTAAATGCAGAGACCTGCAGGGACCTGAAGATGGTGGCTGGAGGTGGCTCTCCTCAGACTGGCCGGCTTTAGTCGGACAGAAACATCTTTACCACCGCCACCACCACATCCTTCTGGACCTGCAACGGCAACACTTGTGAGCCATGCAGGGGAAGCCAAGGCACTGCCTTCTGTCACCTGACTCATGGCCTTTGGTCAGCCTTAGGACGTGTCCCCAGTGTCCAGCCATCCACACTGTTATGTGCCAATCTCCCAGGAGAGTCCTGCAGGGCTTTTTTTTCTTTTTTCTTTTCTGTTTCCTGTTCCTTTTCAGAACATTATTGCCTCCTTTCCTTCAGTCAGGCACAATGGCTGATAATTCTCCTAATCGTTTGGCGAAGAATCACCACACAGCAGCCAAGTTATAAAAAGCGAAAAATTAACTTAATCCCAGACTATCTATCGCCTTGGTAAGTGACCATATTTTGAACACTGTTTCCTTGTTCAGTCTCCTCTCTGTTAAGTTTTATGGGAATGTTTGCCTAGAAAACTAAAACATGAAAATTAACTTTATTGCTAGCTAACATCCCTAAAAAGATTTTAATGAGGATTAAAGAAAAGATTCCTAGGCTAAGTTCTTGGCATACGCCTTTTTAATGAAGAGTGTTTGATACAGCAACCTGCATTCCTTTCTCCAGGCTGCGGCTACCCCACATTTGGTTTAGATTAAAGCTCTGCTCAGTTATAAAGGAAAAGCTGAGCCATATACAGAGGGAAATTCAGGGTTTCTCCTGAATGTGGTGGTCTGTTTGCTGATTAGAGTCAACAGCAAGTGAGTTTTTCTTTGGGGATTTTAGTAACATCCACATAAGTACAGATACCAACTATTAATATTTCAAGCTGGAGATCTCACAGTATGAGGCTCCCCACTCGAGTTCCTGCCTTGACTTGGGTGATAGACTATAATGTGAAACTATAAGCCAAAATAAACCCCTTCCTCCTCAAGTTGTGTTTGGTCATCATATTTTACCATAAAAACCCTAAGGTATGTCTATACTCTGTTTTAAAAACTGGATTATTTGTTTTCTTAATGTTCAGAATTTTTTTAGATCTATGCATATTTTAGATACTAAGCCTTTTGTCAGATGTTTAATTGGTGACGTGTCCCCCCCATTCTATAGGCTGTCGTGTTTCTAGTATGAGGGTGTCTTTTGCTGTACATTTTTTTTCATCTAAAATTTCCACAGGAGTCACATAACTTGCAAGGAACCAGAGGGGAGGTGGGGCTATCCCAAGGAAGCAAAAATATGATATAGAGTTATAAAGGGGAAGTAGAATAGGAGAATTAAATGGGGAGGGACAGGATAGGGCAGAGGATAAGAGGAAAAATGGGAGGGACAACTAACACTGAAGGCCTTTTAAAGGCCATTTGGAAGCCTACTATAGTAGAAGCATCCTAAAAAGGGATTTATGTGGAGATACCATATAATTGGGGAGACAATGTACCAACTTGACATCTCATGCTACCAAGGAAAAGCCCCAGTTGCAGAAATGGGTTACATCTTATTGAGTCATTGGCCCAAGGGGTCTCATAGCAACCCCAATGTTACAGGCTATTGCCAGTGTTTTTGGTTATCTCCACAATCTGATGGCAAGATCCTATTGCTGCAGGTACCATCAACTTATCCCATCACACCCTCAAAAATTAGAGCTGGTGCCCAAAGAGAAGTTTCACTACTACTGTTTAGTATTTATAGTGCTGGAAGGTCCTATACACACTATAGGAGGAGAAAAATAATCATTACTCTAACCCAGCCGTAAACCCTATCGACCTACAACAGCAATCTGCATACTGGTGCAATGGTGGCACAAATGTTATGGTAGTAACCAACCATTTAAAATAACGTTGCCATTAAGGCCCAGTCTATGAGGTGGAACGCATACCTGCCACTGCTAAAGTGAGCAAGAACCTATGAGTGAACAGGTCCTAGGGGAAACCTGCAACAGTTATTCTGCTAAAGGAATATAGCAATAAAATGACTCCCAATGAACTACTGCTATACCCGAAGATCAGCGCATTGCTCAGCCCTCATCATGAGAGGCTGCTTCTTACAGTAAATGGCAATTAACACAGAGATGTACAACTGGACAATGTATAGAAAGTGAGAGACTTGGGACCATTCAGTCCTAAATGGGATGTTTTCATCAAACGCCCCTCAAGGTTTAGGGATCTATGAGGAGGAGGAGACAGAAAGATTGTAAGAGCCAGAGATGGTGGATGACTCCAAGGAAGCAGTGTCTTCCAAACAACAGAATATATGTATGAGCTCACAGAGACTGTGGCAACACACACAAGTTCTGCACAAGTTTAAATCAGACAAAATCTCAGCATGGAAGAAAAGTAGACACAGGGTTCCACCGTGAACCAAGAAGTTATTTGTACCAGGTATGGTGGCACACGCCTTTGATTTCAGTGCTCAGTTAGCAGAGGCAGATGGGTCTCTGTGAGTTTGAGACCAGCCTGGTCTATGTAGTGAGTTCCAGGGCAGCTAGAGCTATGTAAAGGGACCCTGTTTCAATACCTCCAATCCCAAAAGGAAGCTATCTGCAGATGACTCCTGCTAAGAAGGGAAAAATCCATTTTCTTCAATGGAGTGTCACCAGGCATACCAACCACATTCTATAGCTGGCCCTGTGCCTAGGAGGAGTTGCCAACACAAAAAGGACCCAGGTGTATCTGTGTTTGTATACTGTTTTGGTTATGATTTGGTAGTTTTTGTCTTTTGGGCTTTGTTTTGTTTTCTTGGGATTTTTTTTGTTTGCTTTTGCTTTTGTTTTGAGAGAGAGAAAGATAACATAAAGTTGAGTGAGTGTGGGTTGAAAGATCTTGGAGGAGTTGTGGAAGAAGAAAAAATACAATCAAAATATACTGCATAAAAATATTTTTAAATACTTTTTAATGTAAAAAAAGAGATCAGATACAGGGATTGATCTATGTGTCTGGGTGCATTTGGGCACATCACAACTGGCCCAGAATGCTTTATTCAGACTTCCTAGCATTAAGGGACTCGTGACTGGGTCCAGCTCTTCTGTGAAGAGTTCCTGCCCACTATCTACTAAATTTAAAAGAAAATGTGAGAAGCGTACTCATTTAAAAACAACAATCATGAATTCATCACATTTTATCACAATGAATACATATTTGTGTTTATATGCACTTATATTTGCATTTGTGTATACATTTATACATATAGATCTCTGTGTGTGTATGTGTGTGTGACGCTTTTCCAATATAAATAAATTATTAAAGAAGGGGACATTGGCTTTCAGGTCTATAAATGTTTCTCTGACGTCACCAGCTGGGTCCCACTCTTGCTTCTGCACCTGCTGGCCACACTCTGCTGTTTGGGAGAGATACGTGAGAGAACAGCCTTACAGGGATGGGATACTGGGCGGTAGGAACAACCCACAGCTTCTCATGTGGCTGTGGACAGTCTTCGATGCTACCACAATTTAAAGAGTGGCTGTCTCTTGGTGACTGGTTGTTGGACGCTCTATATACTGACATGAAGGTCACAGGCTGACACTCTCCTAGGGAACGGTCTTCACCTGTCACATGACCACTGTGTAAATCAGAGTGGCCCCACTTTGTGATCCTGCCACTTTCTCACCATTCTGCCCTGTGAGCTGGGGAACCATTGAGCTCCCAGGACTGGTATAAATGTAGAAACCACCTCTGAGCAAGCCACCCTTTGATGACACCAGAATTACTAATTGCTTTCCTATAGCCACAGGGGCAATGGGTCCAGTCTAAGGGTATGTATGTCTGAAAGGCCCAAAGTCTATCAGTTGACCTTTTTTTTTTGAGATATGGTCTCATGTATTCCAGGACAGTCTTCACCTCACTATGTAACCAAGGATGACTTTGAACTACAGATCTTCCTGCCTCCACCTACCATATTAGAGGAGTGCACCAGTTTGTGTGGTTCCGGGATTAAACTCAGAGCCTTGGGCATGCTTAGGCAAGTACTATATCAATTGGGCTGCACCCCTAGCCCATTGCTCGTCTTTCAAGGTAAAAAAAAAAACCAAGAAATTTGGTAATGGCAACCAAGCAACTCATGAGCAACCTGCTGCCTGGGAGTCCTCCTTTTATCCACTGTGCAGTTCTGCACCTCTGGGCCATGTGGGGCTCAATGTGGCACTCAGAACACCAGAGCAACTGGAGTCTGCCTAGCAAAGGCTACCCCAAATGTATCCAGGATTCTCTACTGTCACTATATGAGGGGGGACACATGCCAGGGGCACAGTGCTGTGGAGAAGCCAGTTCATCACCACAGCCTGGACGGCAAAGCACATGTCAAAACATCACAAAAGGAGAACACATCTCAGGTGAGTATGGAAAAAGCCTCCACCTTGTGGAACAGCTGAGGATGCCGAATGCCCAATGATACTGAAGGCCCTCATGGGCTGAGGACCCCACAGAAACCGCTGCTCCAAACCCCTCATTAGTATTGTGTTCAGGAAGTGTTCTGGCTCAAAAGTATGCTTTTGCACAAAGTAACATTATTTGTCAGCACTTAAATTTAGAAAGTGCTGCATTGACAGATTTAAGATCTTGGGCTTTGCTGGGCGGTGGTGGCCTATGCCTTTAATCCCAGCACTTGGGAAGCAGAGGCAGG
>LOJH01030633.1:1356-12588 GCA_001685095.1 Ellobius talpinus | reverse complement strand
GTGTGTGTGTGTGTGTGTGTGTGTGTGTGTGTGTGTGTGTGTGTGCGCATGTGAATATTTGGATAATCTCCTATTGGTAGACACTCAGGATATTTCCAATCTCTTTGCATCATGACCAGGATGGAATAATGTATTTCTAGTGGCTGTTGTCAGTCACCCTCCATGGACGTTGTAGCAATGACCATATATATACGAGTGTCATCCAGTTCTCCCCCTGCATGTGCTAGCAATTTCTGCTTCCTTCATTTTACATAAGAGAAATTGCATTCTCTTATATGTTTTAATTTAATGCAATAAATTGTTCAATTTTTCATTGCTTTTATTGACGTTTGACAATATTTATCTTTATGAATGCACAGCTACACTCAAGATGTGTATTGCAAAAGTTCCCTCCAGGTGTGGTGACACACACCTTTAATCTCAAACTCAGGAGGTAGAGGAGGGTGGATTGTGAGTTGGAGGATAGCCAGGTCTACATAGCAAGTTCCAGGCCAGCCAAGGATATACAATGAATGAGATCTTACCTCAAAAAATAAAAATAAAAATTCCTCAATACTCCCCCGCCCCCTGTAAATCACCTTGTACAGATTTTCCACATTGGTTTCTATCATTGTTTTGGTGTTCTTTCATAATGTGCTTGGCTGTCTTTTTGTTTCTTAAGGGCATTTTTTATTCCTTCTTTTGTAAGATCTTCATTTTCATACTTCCTGATTTTTTTCATTAAAGTTCTTTGTATATTTGAAAATTTACCAATGACAATATGCTCTCACAGTCACACCCACATGGACAGGTATGAACTCGATTTAAGAAGAAACGTTGATCTTTGGATCTACGTCATAATCCCCAGATGTGAAGCAAAGGACCCATGGTGCTGGTCCATGTATTAACCTCTGAAGAACAGTTTCTACTGTGCTATGCATCGCCTTTCTCCCACTGACTAAAAACATTGCCCTGAGTTTCCATAGGGCCTCAGGTCCACAAGGTCTTCGTATTCTGCCTACTTGAATGTCCAGTGGCCTCCTTACTATTGCTACCCTTCTAACCAACATAGAGTTGAACATATCCTGCCTGCTTCCCAACTCTTTCTTGCTACTGGTTCAGAACTGCCATAGCCATTTTAGCCCCTCTGGTCAGTTGCTTAGATCCAAAAGAAATTCTTCCCAGGTGACTCTACTAAGCAATCTGGTTAAGTATCCTTTTCGACCGGTTATTGCTAGCCGCTCCAGTCTTACCACCATTAGCATCCATTTGTATTCGCCCCACACCTAGGAGCACGTTTCACCTCCACTCACCTGGGCACCTTGGAGGTGAAAGGGTGGAGTCTGACAGCTCTTCAGGAGGGAGGAGGAGGTTTTGGGCTTCTTCACAGAAACACAAGCTCCAGGATCTCACCTTCCCTTGAGGTTCCAGGAGTCAGGAATGAAATCTCAGTTGTGTCTGTATGATAACGCCCTCCAGGTCCCCAGTAGCACCAGCACCCTGGCCACTCAGAAACCTTTATGCTCACCGCTGCTGCCACCACTCCAGTGACTCCCTGATATTCCTCCTCCCAGTGCCCAGAAATAGAGAAAAGAAACACCCAGTGTCTTTACTCCACAGCCATGCCACCTCTGCTTAGTCTCAAAGGCCCCACACTCTCAGAGTGCAGAGGTGAGGCTGTGGTAATTGTGGAAGGCAAAGCCAGGCCCTGAGCCTCCCCACCCCCCACCCCCAGCCTCAGCTGTTTCCAGAGTCACAAGCTCTGTCCAACATGTCCTTCCCTGGACTCCCACAGGATAGGAGCCAAGAAAGAAGCAGCAGCATCCTGGGCTAGGGTGGAGACTGAAGAGTTGTCTTGGTGACTCCTCCAGAGAAGGGGCTCTGTGCTCCAAGAGGGGCTACCCTGGGCTGTGAAGGGCCCTGTCTCACCTGCTATCCTCTGAGAGAGGTGGGGCTGGAGCGCAGAGGTCTGGGAGGAGCTGACTTGGAGCTAATGACCCCACACAGTTGAGGAGCTGGAGGAGAGCAGGAAGAAGGTGTGGAGCGATGGGGGCCTGACCAGAGTCTTTTGGTTTCCCAGCAAGTAGCTAACATGAAGGGGCCCCACTTGGGTTTCCGTTTGGAGTAGATGATCAGGCCTACTGCAGCAGGGATGCAGGTGACACAGGAACACACACACACACCCCAGGGAGCACAGGCCCACGGTTGCTTAGAAAGCTGGAGCCCAGATAGGACTGGAAGAGAGGGAACTATCAAAGATTCCACAGGATTAATCGGTGCCAGCCCCAAATCAGTGCCTACCTCACCACCTGCCCCAGCTCCCCTGTGCCCAGTGAGGAACTGAAAAGCCCTGCTGGAAGGTCCTAAAGGGCCCCCCCAGTCCCAGCTGCCTGCCGGGAAGTCCTAAAGTCTGGTCATCCTCCCTCCCCTTCTGGCTCCCACCCAATTTCTTCCTCCTCCCAGGACTGAGGTTCTCAACTACAGCCAGCTCCTCCCTGTGTCCCCCAGCCTTCCCTGCTTCATACTCCCCTGGACCCAGAGGAAAGCAGGTAAGACCGCCCATCCTGTCCCATCCTGAGCTGTGCAACATAAACCCCTTTCCCAGTGCACCCAGCTCCTCCCATTCCAGCTCCTGTAGAGCTTGCCAGGGGAATGGGCACACTGAGATAGGCCCCCAGGAACAGGTGTGGCTTCTATCTCTGCCACTCAGTCCTGTGGGGACAGGGTTAGTCAGTGCTGTGTTCATCCAAGGAGAAAGTGGTGATCCCCAGGACCCTATAGGGAAGAGATGTTGAAACAGAAGCTTAATGGGCCTCTGGGGAGCGCTGTTGATGAGGCTTAGGCTCCAGTCGGGAGGGAAGTGGAGAAGATAAGGCAGACCGGCCCTGCTTGGTCTAGACATCAGGTCCCTGAAGACCTTTGTGCAGGGGAGGGGGAGCACAAAGTGGATGTGGGGTAAAGAGAGAGCCCAACAGCAGCTTCCCTGACAGGCAACTCCCCAAAAGAGACCAGGGGTACAGCTCCATAGCCAGGGAACTTCCCGACTCCAATAAGCCTGAAAACCTGCCAAATATTCCTTCCTGCTGTTCATTTTCTCCCTCACAGATGTTGTCCTCAGACATGGAGATTGAAGACGTCGGTGAGGTGGCCCCTGAGGCCCCACAACCCACCCACATTGATGTGCACATCACCCAGGAGTCTGTTCTGGCCAAACTCCTGCTGGCCGTATGGTCAACACTACAACTCTCAGCATCTGCCTCGTCCAGAGGTCTGGACAGCAGCAGGTTTCTGGTGGCCTCCTGGGTGAGAGTAGCTACATGCTTCATGGGCTGGGGAGGGACAGCCAGGCTAAGGAACGGTCCTTTTTCTTGCTTGCCACACTCTGGCCTCCCTCTCTGCCTAAGATATTGAGCTGGTTTGATCGTCTTAGTAGAAATCGGTCCAAACTCAGCAATCAGTTGCAAGTTAACAGGTGGACCCACTGCTCGAGAGCTGTGTTCTCAAGTCTTCTCTCTTCCAGGTGGTGCAGATTGTGCTGGGGGTTCTGAGTGTGGTTCTGGGTGGAATCCTCTACATCTGCCACTATTTAGCCATGAATACCTCAGGAGCGCCCTTCTGGACAGGGATCGTGGTGAGTGTGGCAGCATGAAGGCTCCACGGCTGTCAGAGGGATGAAGTTCTCTTTGCTTTCTTCACGCCACCACCATTGGTGTGGCGTCAAGAGTGTGTAGCCAAGCAGGCCTGTATGCCAGTTTTGTGCTTGTGTAGATGACAGGAGTAAGGAAATGGTGGCCTGTGTGGTCACAGGCCAACTCTGTCTCTTGCCCCATGCTGCTCCCAGCACACTGACAGCCACTCCTCGTCATCAATGGCAGTCATCAGTTAGGGCTTTAAGGGTTCACCCATCTCTAATGTCTGCCTCAAGACAGGGGAAGTGGAACATGGCAGGCAGAGAGCATCTCCTGCCTCCCTTTACTCATCCGATAGGATCCGACATGCTGTTATCTCTAATGACAGCTGGTTAGGTTGGGCATGGAAAGAACTTTCTGACAGGCACACACACTCAGAACAACAAAAAACACACACGCATTCATTGAGAGCAGAGATGAAAGGAGCTGTGCTAATCCTCCCAATGGCAGAAATAGACGGATTAATTCTAGAACAGTCAATTAGGGTCAGGACCCATGTGTCCATGGTGTGCACCAGACTTCCTGTTCTTCTGCCAGAGGAGCCCAATACCAGCTAGTGCAGGAGTCTGGACCCGAGGCTGCCTAAAGTCACAACCTGCATTGACAGCTTTTCTAACAACTTGGGACTTTGATCCACAAGATCCCCGGTCCTTGGAACTTTCATCAGGTATCTGGTGTGCTTTCAAAAGAAGACTGTAGGGACAGACAAGAAGGTTCACACATGGCTTAACCACGTGCACTTAGGTGTCACTAAAACAGTGTGATATGCCCTCATTGATGAGCTCCAGGCTCATGGCCCTGCACAGTTACTCCACCACAGACAATGTAGATAGAATGGTATTGGCCATGTGGCTGGCACTACAGATAAGAGTCACAGGGGAAATAAGGCAGGGAATTAATGGGCATTTGTCTTTCCTATGCTGACTCTTCTTGTTCATTCTCTCCCCAGGCTATGCTGGCTGGAGCTGTCGCCTTCCTTCACAAGAAACATGGGGGTACCTGCTGGGTGAGTTTAGGACCAGGCCAGACCCACACTCGACCTCAAGGCTATGCCAGCCCTCCTGCCCCATCATACACAAGCTGGGTAATTCTGAATCTTCAAGGTCTTCCTCTATTTCTTCCTCTATCCAGGCCCTGTTGAGGACCCTTCTTGTACTGGCAAATTTCTGCATGGCTGTGGCTGCCATTGTTCTTGGAGCTCGTGAGTTCCACACTTACCGATACTATCTGAGAGATGATGTCTGTGCAACCCGCTCTTCACATTTCTGGCCCACCCGGCCCCCCAGCACCCCATCTCCCGAGGAAACTGATAGGATAAGCCTGTGCATATTCTACATAAGCATGCTAAAGGTAAGTGGCCATGGAGAGGGGCAACTGCAGACACTGGCAGGGAGACAAAGATGGCTGGGAGAAGTTACCCCTCCCCCTAGTCTTGGTGATTGTTCCTAAAGATGCAGGACTGAGCCAACCAGAAACTGTTCCTACTGCTGTGGACGTCACATAGGAATACTACAGTCACAAGTGACCCAGGGTTGCAAGTATGGCAAGGATTACCAACATGTATGCCCTCCTTGAGGTTGTCGCTTCACAACTCAACTTCTGAGGAGAGTAGGAAACATTTCTGGTGAATTCTACCCCCTGGACCCATGATGCCTCTGTAGTCCAGAAGCTGTAGACTTGGAGATGAGGGTTAGAAAGTGACCCTTGTTGGGAGAGAGAATGGAAAGGGGCTGGACAATGGCCATCACCCCAGCACCCTTGTCTTTGTCCTGTGTTCCCAGCCCTTGCTCATAAGTTTCCAGGCAATGCTCTTGGGTGTCTGGGTGCTGCTGCTCCTGGCTTCTCTCACCCCTGTGTGTGTTTACCTCTGGAAAAGATTCTTCACAAAGGCGGTAAGTCCCTGCACCGTGTGTTTGGGGCAGCGGCATGTTCAGATGAGACATCAATGCTTAGGGAAGAAGGGGACCATTATGTGAGTCCCAGGAAGAGTCATGTCTTTCTGTCCCATTCCACAAGGTTTGTTTCCAACCAATGTCCTTATCCAAAGACCCCAGGAAGCCATAGAAGGCCACATCTATCCCAGGACTATGGAGCTTTTTGTCATGGGTCCTATGTAGTTGAGATTGGCTCTGCCTGGCTCCAGAACTAGCTGGCCTAGAACACAGGACCCTGCTGTTCCTTCTTTCCCTGCCACTAACATCTTGCCCCGGCCTCTTCCTTAGAAAACAGATGAGAAGAAACTACTGGGTGTGAATATGATCTAGCCCTGCCTCTCCCTTGCTCTGGGCCTCTTTCCTTCTGAAGCCTGAAAGAAGAGTCTGACAAGAGCAAATAGACCCTACCCCACTGACAGGGTGTGGCCCCTGCCTGGCTCCTCCCTGCTTCACTGTAGCTCACAGCAGCCCTGGCTCATTTCTCTCCACCTTCATCATCCTGTGTTCCTTCTCAGGCAGTGGCTTGATAATAAAGTCTCACGGCATTGGCTGCAGATTCATTCTTGCTTTGTCACTTCAGGGAGTTCTCATTGGCTGGGAGGCAGGGCAAGGTGAGGACAGTAAACCTATGATCCGCCCCACATAGATGCAACCTCCTACCCACGTCTAGACTCACATAACCTGAAAACTGACTGGGTGGGCTGAGTGCGGGAGTAGAGATTCTGTCCCCCACATTCTGATATAAGAAGATGGGTGTCTGGCAGTTGGATGGATGGCTTCTTATTTTCACTGTTGAGCAAAATCAAGACACAGCATAACACCAAGATACAAACATTTCAGAAATCTCATTTATTTATTTATTTGGGGGCCTTTTAAGATAGAGACTTGTTATGTAGCCCAGGCTGAACTTGAATTCATGATCCACCTGTCTCAGTCTCCTGAGTACTGGGATCACAGATGTGTACTGCCATCCTGGCTCTGAAAACTTTTTTTTTCAAGTTAGTGATCCAACGATATGGTGAAATAAACCCCAGATTAATTTATCCCATAAAAATACCTAAAACTAGACAACATATGACTCATATATTTAAAAATTCCATGTGTGTGTATAAAGATAATATCAAGATAATAAGAACAACCTCAAAGGCCATAATAAAGGCAGGTGGATGGATCCAGAGAGCTGAGTCTTGAATTGGTCTTATGTCAATGTGCCATGAGCACCTGTACATTTGGGGTTCCTCCTGAAGGGCCTAAGGGATCAGCATGTGTCTGTATTCATGGATAACCTAGACTGTCAATACCCCAGAATTAAGGCCAGGAAGACATTCTAGGTGGGCTCTAGGGAAACCCAATGTTGCTTCTGACACCCCCCTCTGGTGAGAGGCCACCCAGGTACAGGCCTGCTTCTTCCAGAGGAGTCCTTGTAAGGCTCTGAGATGGATTTTCCTGAAGGCTAGACACTGGGGTGCCCTCTCTCTCCACTAGAACAGACTCCACTAGTCAAGATTCCTGGGTTGGGGGTAGGAGGGAGCAGGTGTTCTCTTAAAGTCCCATTGCTTGCATAAGCTAGGCAAGCTCATACTGTGGAATCTGGTGCCTGGACATACAAACCACCCAATCAGCAAGAGAACATTCTAAAAGACAAACAAATTCAGAGCTGCCCACTGTGATGAGGGAGGGGGGAGAAGAGGATGCTGAGAAAGCCATGGCCAAAGAGGGCTCTGAAGATGGGGCTGATGTCAGCAGACAGAAGATCCATGAGGGTGAACAGCAACAAAACCAACAAAATTAAACTTCAAAACCAGAAGGCCACTGTGACCTCTTCACCCTCCACTTCCCGTCTCGGAATCAAAATGTGGTCACAAACACAAAGATTCACCAACCCACTTGACCTGCAGATGCTGTGCAAACTCAACCACCGCAGCACAAGTTTGCAACAGGGAAGGAAAGGAAAGACCCAGAATTTCCAAGATCCTGTTTTTCTATTCTTCTTAAAACTACTTTAAAGGGAACTTGGCATTTCTTGTCTGTTTCTCGTATGTTCATACAGATTGCTAGAGATCGCAACTCAGGTGACCAAACTGGCTTTCAGAATATTCTGTGCCCCACAGCTTTACTGTCTTTACCTACAGTGTGACCATGTTCATTATACTCTCAAAGAAGGAAAATAAAATCTTGCTTTAAAAAAAAGTCCTAGGGGCTGGAGAGATGGCTCAGTGGTTGAAAGTGTGTACCACTCTTGAGCTTTGTTCAAATCACCCACGTCAGGCAGCTCACTGTTGCTCTGGCTCTGGGGGAATCTGACACCATCTGCTGGCTTCTGTGGGCACTGCACTCACGTGCAAATACCCACACGAACACACACACACACACTCACATGCAAATACCCCTCCCACACACACACAATTTTTAAAATACCCCTTTTTTTCTCCTTCCTGTCTATCAGGAAGTAAGGAGCATTTCTGCCACACACTCCTGCTGCCATGATGTTCTGTCCCAGTGATAAGCAGCAATGGGTGAAGCTCCAGGGCCCAGATTTTTCCTCCTTAAGTAACAAAAAAGTAAAACAATGACAAAAATGATCCTATTCCAAGCATTCCAAGGACCTCTCCTTACTAGGACAGAGTTTGCTAATTAAAATAACCTTCTTCCTTCAAGTTTCTAGAACAGGCATTAGGAAAACCCATCTGAACGGTCAGCAGGGTTGACCTATGCAAACACTGCAGAAGGTATGCCTTCAGGGCACAGGGACAGCCATCAATGAGCCACTGGCAGAGGCTGGCATTATTCCCCCATCTTCATTCTTCCTCTAGTCCCTGTAATATGCACCCTGGACATTGATTGGGTACTTTACTGCTCAGGATGAAGACTGAGTTTCCCAATGTCCTTTGGTGAGTCAATTCTAGTAAGCGGATTAGGAATTAGTCCTATGTGTACCTCCTGGGACGCACATAGGAGGCAGATCCCCTCTGCTTGCCTTTCTGGCCTTGGAGCAAGCCACACTGGGGTGACATCACAATGGAGAGGGAAAGCACACACACAACACGTGGATCCTGAGGAGCCTGGTTAGATGTCTGTATGAGAGGCAAACTTGTGTTAGTTTGTGTGTTCTGTCAGAAGCCATTTCCACCTCATGAAGAGTGGCAGCCGAACTTGTCCAGACTTCACATTGTAGACAAATATCCGTCATTTAAAACATGACAAAGAAGATCAGGGCTGGAGAGATGGCTTCGTTGCTCTTTGAGAGGACAAGGATTGATTTTCAGTGCCTACATGGTGGCTCACAGTTCCAAATGATCTGAGACCCTCTTCTGTCCCCTGTAGGTACCAGGCATGCACATGGTGGACACACGTACCCACAGACAAAATAAAAATAAATAAAATTTAAAACATTACAAAAAAAATTAATGTCTTCCCGAGAAGGAGCTGTGAGGCATGTCTGATGACAGCTCACTGCAACTGGGGACAGACAACTTGGGGACAGCAAGCGCCCATGGGAAAGGTACCGACCAGTGAGGCATGGACAGAACAGAGCTCATAGGAAGACATGCAGACTCGTGTTCCACTTGACTGCTCTCCTTGCGCGCACAACCCTCCCTAGCTTCTACTGCAGCCACTGCAGAGGATGCTCATAGCGCCCCTCAGAAATGCTCTTTAGTCTCTTCTAGTGTGATGAGTGGGAGGCCAGCCATGGTGCCTCTATGGCCATATGCCTTGCAGTCCCTGATACAGCCTCCTCAGCCACCTCAAGTAAGAGTTCTTGGCTCCCCAGGCCTGCACTTCCCTTGTGCTTCTCCCTTTCCACCCACAGGGACTCCTGAGAAAGCTGGACAGTTCTCTGAATAGCAACCTTTCTGAGCTCTCAGCTGTGTGCTGCTCCTCACTGCTTCTAAATCAAAGGACATGTTGTTTCCACCAGTACCATCTCACAGCCCAAAGGCAAAGGCAGGAGGATATGTAACGTGGACATCAGAATAGCAGTTTCCGTGCTGCATAGGTGAGCGAAAAGGAAGGGAAGAGACTGGCCTGTGAAAACACACAGGGCTCTACAGTCATGGTCACCTCCTCACTTATAACCCAGGAGGGGCATATGTGTTACTAATGAAACTGTACACATGTTTATACCCTCTACTGCGTGAACATCATAATCGCAGCACAAACTGCACACCACAACTTCCTGTGCTGAGTTAACACCACAATTATAGAAGAAAGGGCCTGTGGGAAAGTCATTCATTGCGCCAGTTAACACATCATCACACAAACATTCTGCACCACAGGAATAACACTTCAAAGCAGTGCATGGTCACTCCCAACCTCAGCAGAGAACGTCTGATAAAGTAGGTTATGACAATGGTTCCCAAACATACAAATCCCTACGATGTTTATAGTTGGGTTCATTATCACAGTAACAAAAAAGAAGAGAACAGTGTATGCACACTTGGAATTTGGGTTTTAGTTCTAATGGATTATGACTTTATGGGCCTTATGAATACAGATATTTAAACATAACCACAAAGTCATAGGAAAGACTAAGTTAACAAGAATGTCAAACAGTCAAGTGAAAGATTAGCAGAATACCAAATAAAACATCAGAATGTCAGGAATCAGTTCATGCCTTCCATTAAGGACTCCAAGTGTTAATGGCCTAAATTTTCCCGGCAAAAGGCAAAGACTAGCAGATTGAATTTAAAAACACAACCCATCTAGTTGTGGCCCACAAGAAACACACTTCGCTATCACAGATGAGCACAGTTTTAGGGTACTGTGGGATGGGAACTGACATCCTAAGCCAATTGAAGTAGAAAACAAGCCAGTACAGCCATACTAAAAATCTAACTAATTAGACTTCAAAGAAAAATTATTCAGAGGAAGAAAAAAATCCATCAAGAGGATATTGCAATTCTAAACATAGATGAATTCAACATCAATTAACCTGATATCATAAAACAAGTAATACTGGCTGTAAAGCCACAGACTGACCACAACACAATAATAATCTACAATTCCCACATCCTTCTTTCACTGACAATCCAAAGCCATAGAAACAAACCAAACACAATATTAATCCATGATCCCTACATCCTTCTTACACCAATAGACTGATGATCATCCAGAGCCATAGAAACAAACCAAACACATGTGTTGATCAATGAAATAGAATAGTTGATCCAGACATAAACTCATGCAGCTATAACCATCTGATATTTGGCAGATATGCAAAAAACATACATTGGAAAAAATACAACATCTTCAGAAAATGGTTCTGGAAAAAGTCAGTATCCACACCCTATATAAAAATCACTTCAAAGGCTGAAGACCTGAATGGAGGACCTGGAACACTGAAGCTATGAGGGGAAAACACTGCAAGGTGTAGGTGCAGGCAAAAACATTTTGAAAGGGTTCCAATAGCTTTGGAACTAAAACCAAGAATCTACTGAGACTGCAAGAAATTGAAAAGATTCTTTCATAACAAAGAAAAGAGTTATCTGAGTAACAAAACAATCTGAAGAATGGGAGAAAGGACTGCCAGATAAATATCTGGATTACTATCTAGACTACATACATATCCCCCAAAAATGCCAAAACCCCCAAACAACTGGTAGAATAAACAGAAGGTTCTCTCTCTCTCT
>LOJH01030632.1:4604-17896 GCA_001685095.1 Ellobius talpinus | reverse complement strand
AAATGGGAGGAGGTGGAAATTTTTAATAATAATAAAGAAAATGGAAAAAATAAAGGTACAACAAATGATGAAGCTACAAAAAGTGCTTCCTCAAGTCATTAATTGGTAGTAGTTGAATTAGATGAATAATCTTTAAAATAGTAGTTTTCTTGCTTTTATTTACTCATTTCTTCTTTATTTTCTTGTGTTGGAGAGATGGCTCAGCTGTTAAGAGCACTGCTTGCTATTCCCAGCAACCGCCTGGTGGCTCACAGCCATCTGTAGTGAGATCTGGTGCCCTCTTTGAGGGAGAGACCTGGTCAGTTGTTCTCATCAACTTAGACCATGAAGTCCAGTATGGACAAGTTCAACATATCCACCGTATACAGGCTACTCATACATACTTCAGCATTGCCAGGGCATAAATTTTATTTCCTTTATTTCTTAACTGATTTTGAGTTCTCTTGTTTTGTAGCTTTGGTCGAAGAAGTGTATTTTGCACAGCGAGAACGTGATGAAGCTATTATGTGCAGACTTCAGCTAGCCCTTGAGGAGAGAGATGAAGCAGTCGCACGTGTGAAGCATATGGAAATGTCACTAAAAATGTGAGTATACATTTAAAATTGTGATATAAACATTATAAATGTATGGATTTGTATTATGGTTGCATAGTCATATGTGTTACTGATTGTTGTTATTACTTTAAGACAATTCATATCCCTATGATAGTTCTCTAAAATTTAGGCAAGCTTGTGGTTTGCCTGATAAGGGTGATAATCAAATTTTTAGAAAGAAATTGAAAATTCATGCTCTCTTTATAGTTACTTCTTCAGAGTCCTGTTGTCACTGTTCTTACCCAACTTTCCCATGTAATTCTTCTCATTACCTCCATTAATATCAGGTTTTTTATTATTTGTTTTTTGAATATATTGGTTTTTTGACTGTGTGTGCACTAATGCTAGGGATGGGAGCTCATATCTATGTCCCCCTCTCAGCACTGGAGCCTCATCTGACTTGAACCTGTACATGGCAGGCTTTGTGCATGCTGCTACAGTCTCTGTGAGTTCACATGTGTGTCTGTCCTGTCATGTCTGGACATTATTAGCAATATTTAAAGTGTTATTGATTCAGTACAATTGACTCTAAGAGGCTGCATTTTGGTAACACAATTGATTCTATTTGGTAAAGAAGACCATATTTAGAAATTTTAGAAGTACTATTCAGTTTTATACATAATCTAATTTATTTCTATTTTATGAATACTTATTAATTTATTTGTGTTGTGGTGGGAAGGTTAGTAGAAGGTGTGGAGTAGGTCTGGATTTTTGCATGCTACCACACCTGTGTGGTGGTCAGAAGACAACTGTCAGGAATTGATTCTCCCTTATACTGCATAGGTCCTAGGGATCAGACATTTATGGCTGTAATATTCTTTGGATATTAAATGTCTCCTCCCAAAGACTCATATGTTAAAGGATTGGTTTCCATCATGTGGCAGCACTGGGAAGTGATGAAGCCTTCAAGAGCCTTGCATTATTAGAAGATTGAGCCACCAAAGGGAATATTGAGGCCCCAATTTCTTCCTCTCTCTGTCTTTGATTCTTTGTCATCAGTAGGTCTGTAGTCTCCATCTCAGCATGTTCCTTGTTGCCATGGACTGCCTCCCTAGAACTCAAAACCTGTAGAGCCATATGACCTTGGTCTGAAATTATGGCTAAGACAAACCTGATCCTCTTTAAGATTGATTGCCTCAAGTATTTAGTCACAGTGTCAGAAAGCTGAATAACAGCCTGAATGATACTCTATTCTTTTAGCTGCTACTTGATACCTCAATTACCATGTATTTTGACTATTGTGAATAATTATACAGTAAATAAAGGAATGTAGTTATCTTTGATATATTGATTCCATTTTCTTTGTGTATATACTCAGAACTAGATAGGTGGTTCATATAGTACGATTCTTTTAGATTCTTAACGATTTTCCTCTATAATTGATATATGTTCCTACCAGTATTGTATGAGCCCACAGTTTTCTGCATTATCACTTGCAATTGTTTTTCATTTTTGATTGGGACGAGATATCTCATTGAGGCCTTCATTTGCATTCTCCATTGGCTAGTAATGTTTAGTTGTTTTTTGTGTACTTAGTTACTATCTTAACCAATAACCAATTGTGTTTTTCAACTCCTTTGCTTTTTGCTCCTGATTCTTACAATAAACCTAGCTAAAAGTAGACACCAATGACTATGTTATAGCCTAGGTGTTATACTATCTTGATATTGTCTTCATCTAATTAATTAGTCCCGTATTTTCAAATTCATCTTTGCTTAGATTTTCAAGACCTGCTCAGACATAATTCTTTGCCCAATGGTAACACAAATGGCATATAATCTAGTTACCAGCAGAGTCCTGTTCTAGCCTGAAAGCTCACAAGCTAGGCTTTTACTATATGCATTTCTCTCAGTGTTGTGGTTTTCATATTTCTACCAGAATTACCCATTACATAATACTTATAATTCTTGAGTCACTATAGTTTATATCTTCAAACTCTTGCATATACTTCCCACAGATTAGTTCCAGAAGCACAAGAACCTCATGTTAAGTTCATCACAGTGACAAACCTACTTCTCTGTACCATATTTCCACTGACATTTGTGTTTCTTTGACTACAATACCCAATGGAGTCATCTTAAGAGAAAAAAGAGTTTATTTTGGCCCACAGTTCAGTAGGGTTTCAGGACTTGATGATAAAGAGGAGGCATGGTGGAGTGGTTCAGTCCATGGAAGTAGGAGCATTTGGCAGTGTCAGTCTCTTTGCTGCAGACCAGGCCTCAGAAAGTATAAGGAATGGGGGCTAGCATACAGCCTTTCAAGTTTTGTTCCTAATGCTCTACTTGAACCTATATTCCCCCCCCCCTACAGGTTCCACAGCTACTGCAAACCGTATGGGAAACAAACACTCAAAATATGAGCCTTTGGGAAACATTTCTGTCTCGAGTCATGACAATATGTGGGCCATTTTTAGTTTTTCAGAAGTTATAAGAAACATGATTTCTTTTTATTATTAATCTATATATTGTTTTGTTGTTGTTCTATATATTGGCACTCACTTATTCCATTAACATTGAATGCAAAGCCTATTCTTGCACTAGAGTTGTCTTTGTACTTCTGTCAAACATAATTTTGTCATATTCATGTGGGTTATTTTGTAGACTAAATTGTGTCATTCATATATGTATGTATATATATATATATATATGTCTATTTCTTTGCCAGTGTTATATAGTCTTAATTTCTGAATCTTTTTATGCCTTAAAACCACATATTGCTCCAACTTTTCTCCTTATTACAGAATCAAGCAGTTATTCTAGTACCTTTACCTCCCTAGATATTTTTTAAAATTATTTTGTTTATATCTACAGAATGTTTTACTGGACTCAAATGTTTTTATTTGTATTTTTTTGGATCACAAACTCTTTATCATTTGAGGTCATTGTTCCTCTTCTTACTATTGAACTAACTTTCAGGAAAGAAAATGATAATATTGATAGATCAATGGATAACTCAAGAAATGTGACATTTCATGTATGGGTTTTTCACTTAGAGTGCAAACTTGTCAGTCAGAATTTGCATGGTAAAGGAAATCAATTGAAACCTGAGCCCATGAACATTTACCTCTGCAAAATTCTTAACTAATTATCATGACTATGTTAAGTTAGACTGTAGTAAGCATTATTATGAGTTTATAAATGGTTAAGATTCTCTTGTCTACTTGCAAGCCCTATATTTGTGAGATATAGTTTATTGATTACTGGCTATATTTTATATAATATCATTACTTTAAATCTTTTATTAAAATGGGCATTTTTGTTATTTTATACATGCTTCTAGTAAACTTTACCAATCTAAGATCATTTTATATAAAACTGAAGGTGTTATATATTTTATGTAGTTGTTTTATATTATTTCTTTTGAAAAGATAGAATGTCTAATTTTGGTGTAACAGTAAATGGTACAGTGCATGGTTTACCTGTTGAAAGCCTCAATATAATTTTCTGAAAATAATTTTGTTCATTTCTTACTTCAAGATAATTGATCAAGCAAGATAATTGATGACCCAGTCCAGAAAATTATATCAAATATACTGACTTCCATCTTCTAATGTATTAACATTAAAAATCTGGTTTCACTTTTTAATACTCTGTTTCAGGGAGAGATAATGATTATGTTATATAACCAACCTGTCACCTATTTCTGTAAATAAACTTTTATTGAAACCTAGCCATGCCCATCCTCTTGCCTGTTGTCTATAAATGTTTTAACACTACAAAGGCAAGATTGAGGAGGTAAGAGAGAGAAGCAGATGATCCAAATATATTTAGTGCCTGCCTCTTCAAAAAAATTACTGATTCCTGTTCTATTTAATTTTATTGAGATGATTGTTATGACATTAACATTTGATGTTTATGATAAACACATCCCCAAAACTTTGTGAGCAAAGGAGAAATAAGAGCAGCAATCTTTTCTCTGTATTATAAGTTTATATTATGCATGCATATATACAAATTTTTAAATCTCAAGTTTTTCTCAGTTAATTATAACCACTAACAGTAGTATTAAAAATAATAAACAGGAGTGAGAATAAAAAGAAAGGGGACTGGCTTTGTTCACTTCTTCTTGGCATGTGAGATCTAGCACATAAGGTTCACTAAATACAGTTCAGGTTTATTTGCTAGCAATTAAAAGTCATTACATATTATTTTAGAACTGATCACACAGATACTTTAAAGTTTGAGAGATAAGTTTACATGCCTGATAATTATTAAGCCTTTTATAAGAAATCAATATTAACTTAAAAATTGTTTATTACTAGCTATGAATTTTAATACTAGACTAAATTCAGTTATCTCAACTGTTTCTAAATTATGAAGTTATTCATTTAAAATATTTGAACTCTTTATCTACCTCTCCTTAAAGTAATATTTTTTCATATTGCCATACTCCCAAACAACTTATAAGTATTACAGGGAAATCCCACAAACATTGTGTTCTGTTGATTATCCCAGCTATACAAATTAGATAACATTCCTATATTACTATTTTTATTTGATAGAAACTAAAACTGCAAGCTTATTACCATAACTATCAAAATCTTTTAAAGATTACCAGAAGTCTACCAATCTAGATGTTTGACTATCATCTATCCTCTCACATTTTAATTTTATGTTTTATAATTATTAAATTTTTAAATATTCATACTGATATTTCTGGAAACTATAGTGATCGGCATTTAGTTTGATTTCATCTGAAAAAGTTTAATACCAAGACATTTTAAAATACGCGACTCCATTTAAAATTTATTTAGCTAACCACAAGTAAAGATAAATGCTACCAGCATTCAAGTACTCTTGCTGTGCAAGAGTTCTGATTTTCTGCTATGCTTTTGAAGTGAGTACAAAACAATTGGCTACTTTGAAATTTTTGTTGAATAAACTTTTATAAGTCATATGTCTGAAAATGTAATTTATTTTAGAGAAACTCTATAAAAGAAGAATATTTGCTCTTCTGGAGATGTGAATAAAAGCAACCACTAGATGCTTGTGAGCTGCTGTTGTATATATAATTAGGGTCTCTAGATCTTACCAGTGTGTACAGACAACATTTTCTGCTTATGTTTTTTTTCTATTAAATTGCTGTGTTTAAAAACAGCTACTTTTTCCACGGTTATAGTGTTATTCACCCAGGTGTGACATTTGGAACAATTCTGTAGCATATTTATCAGTTGTCTCTACTAATTTTTAGTAACATCCTTTTTGTGGTAAATATTAAATCCCCAAAGTGCAAATATGGAGAGGGCCTCAGAAGACAGGATATTGATTGGTAAACCTTTAGTACAATTTAAAAATAATCCCAATTCTTTTTAAATCTGTCATTTACTAATATCCATCACAGAACCAATGCCTAAATTCTATTTTCCAAAATATATCACTTAGATTGTCTTTTCTATTAGTGCATTTATTTAGTTCATCCATATTAACAAGCATTTCAGTAAACGTGATAATTCTTATCAGAAAATGCATTGATGAAGAGGAAAATCGTCTTTCTCTTTCAATTGAATGACTCCATAAAATATGAAAACAGAAAAAACCCCACTCATCTAAAGTATGGTTCAATTTTTGTCTGCTTGTATATTCGGTGTGTTTGTATACTAGGTGCAGCAATAGATTTTCAGGTTTAATTTAGTGCAATTATTTGCCATTGCTTTTGTGGGACCTTAGTTAAACTTTGTAATAAAAATGCTTGCTTTGTTTTTTACTTGTGGCAGCTTCCAAAAAAAGAAAGGAAATAGTTTCTGATCAGAATTGAAAGAATAGGAATAAATATCATGATGAGAAAGCGTGCTTCTGTCACTGGGGAACTTTCTTCATCTAAACACATATGAACAATTGATCCTTGTAGTCATATATAGCAGTAAACATTAATAACTTAACAGTCTGAAGTCAGAGCAGAAGATAGAGAGCATTATTGGAAGATGGAGTCGAGCAGGTGCCACTTTAATATGTTCAGTGTCATGGCTGACTCTAAAGACTAGTCGAATGAAATTACTCGAGGTTCTAAAGATTTAAAAAGCGAACTCATTTTGCTGCACTAAGGAAATGCTACTGATCAGGCTTTCTGTGTCCCTTTTTTCTAGGCTAGAAAATATTAACCCTGAAGAAAATGACATGGTAAGCCATTCTCTGAGGAGATTTCTTGATGTCAGTCTTATATCTTAGAGGCTTAAGTTCAATTGAGTGGGTTTCAAGAACTAAGATGTGGGAAAAAGAAGAATTGACACACTAATAATGTACATCTTTGCTGCAATATGAAAATTCAATAACTTCACTCAGTCAATTTACAATTCACATGTGCCTATTAATTAAAACCCTATATTAAATAAAATATATTAAAACCTCATGTCTGACTAACATATAATGGTGTTGGTAGACATTACAGGAATTACTGAGCAGAATAAACAATGCAGACACTGGGATAGCTATTGAGAAGAATGGAGCTCTAATTGTGGATAGAATCTACAAGACCAAGGAGTGTAAAAGGAGAATAACTGCAGAAGAAATGAAGGCTGTGATGGAAGAGCGTGACGCGGCTTTGTCTCAGGTAACTGCTGTGCCCATAGAAGCATACGCGCGCCATCTCGCCTCTCTTAACATCCTGAAACAGTGAATTTTTCTCAGATATTCTTTATTTCCCTTTTAGAATTTTTTGTTATATAAAGAAATATGTTTCCTTGTGACATAACAAACACACATACACACACACTACTTTGTTGTATTTGGTATCTAATTCACACTAGTGTGGAGTATATAATCAATCAAATATTAAAATATCTATATTTCTGTACTGCTTTTATGAATATACATCCTACAATTTAGTAAATAACTTCTCAGTAAAATAATGTTCTATAAAATGTTAACTTGCAATAAAATATACTTGTGTTCATTAATCACTTCTATATTACATTTCTTACTTACATTGCAGTTTTGTAAGTGTTAAGACTGTTTTTGTTTGTTTTCTGGGTTGCTTTTGTTGTTGTTTTCAGTTTTTATTCCCAGAATCTGTGTTGATACATTTTGGATCAAAAAATAGGCATTAATTCAACTCTGATTTCTCCTTTGAGATTACTGGGTCTATCACTGTCCTCTTACCAGGTTTCAAGTTCTCCTCAACAGTGAGACCACTGGGCCTGCAGGCTAATTCCTCCTTAGTATACTTTGGTTTTGTCCTCCTGTCCTTCCCAAGCACAACTTTGAAGTCATGCACAAGACGACACTGCTCATATACGTTGTTGCTGCAGTTGACACATATGTGTTGTTACATCCCTTGCTTTGTGACATTTTCAGAACTGATTTCACTGTTTCTTTCTTCCTTCCTCTCCTGCCAATATACCAGCTCTCATTTCCTCTGTCTACTGTGTGCTGTGTACTTTTTATGCCATTTACCTTGTGGTCATATCCTCTTCTTCATTGTTAACGATTCTCTAATTCAAGCATCTCCATTTATGGCCTCCAACTTTCTCAGCTCATTTACTCTGGAATTTTGATTCCATCAAGTTCTCAACTTCACTAGTACTTGTTTCAATGGATCTTGCCTACTCTTTTTAATCTCAGATTCGTCATGTCTGCTTCTTACCTTACCTATCTTAGCTTCCTTTGCTCATCATAATTATCACCAACTTTCATATAACTTCAGTTTTCTTCTGTTTTATCAACTAATTTTGTTATTTAACCCTTTCACACATATGTATAATGTATTCTGTTTACTGTCACTCTCACCTACTCCTATCTCCCTCCAATCCCTGTTTACACCATCTGCTACCAGTTACTTTCTTAAATTCACGTTGTGCATGTGCGTGTGTGTGTGTGTGTGTGTGTGTGTGTGTGAAAGAGACAGAGAGACGGGGAGGGAGAGAGAGACAGAGACAGAGACACAGAGAGAGAGATTGATTTAGTTTGACTATCTGTGATACAAATAATTAGAACTACCAGTTGGAATGTGGTGATGGGGTCACAATATTCTCTTTCTCTTAATCTATCAATAGTTAATAGTTCATCAGAGAGTGTTAGGGCTTCCCGCTTCCTCTTTCCCCATATGTGGTTGTAAAAGAAACCATTCTTGTTTAAACTAGTGCAGTCATCCACATCTGCTGTGTGTTTCTGATCAGAGCAGCTGTGTCTTACCAAGAAGATATTTCACAGCCCTTCTTGGCGTCTGACTCTTAAGATCTTTGTGCTCCCTGTTCCACAATGTGCCCTGAGCCTCATCGAGATGGCATAGTAACTTGTTTAAAATTGAGCACTAACCTACCACTTTCTCAACTCCTTGTGCTTTGTAGTGATGTATCAGGAAATAGCTTAGGTTTGTGAGTTTGAGGTCAGCCTGGTCTACAGAGTGAGATCTAGGACAGCAAGGAGTGTTACACAGAGAATCCTGTCTCAAAAACAAAAACAAAAAACCAAAGGGGGGGAAACTACAAAATTACAGCATTTTAATTGATTGATATCTACAATCCAGTCTAAGTGAAGATTAATATCTTGAAAATAATTTCTACTTTCAGTTATAAAACTTTGAGTTTTACAAGACTATCCAAGAAATTATTTGTTCCTCACAGTTCTTTCCTACCTCCTCTTCCATTTGGATCCATCATCTCTGTCTCATGAGAAAACAAACAGACATATAAGAGATAATAATAAAAATAATATGATATAAAATAAAAAGAAACACTTCAGAATAGGACAAAACAAACAGAAGAAGAAGTGTCCAAGAAAAGGCACAAGAAACAGATAAATGCTGAGACATACTTGTAGATGGCTGCTTGCTTATTCCAGCCACTCAGTGATTATTAATTAAATCACTGCTTGGCCTATTAGCTCTAGTTTCTTATTGGCTAGTTCTCACATCTTAATTTAACCCATTTCTATTAATCTGTGTATCGCCACGTGGCTGTGACTTACCAGGTAAAGCTCTGTCTGGCTTGACTTCTCATGACTCTGCCTTTTTTCCCCCAGCATTCAGCTTAATTTTCCCTGCCTAGTTCTACTCTGCCTTATCAATAAGCCAAGGCAGTTTCTTTATTCAGTAATCAATAAAAGCACCACATAGAGAGAAGGACCTCCCACACCTCCTACTCATTCATGCACACTCAAGAATCCCATAAGAACACAAAACTAGGATCCAAAATGTATAAGCAATGGACCTGTGAGTTAAAAAATAAAATAAAAAAATTTAAAGATAACATTAAGAAGACAAAGAAAGAAAGAGCCCAGAAATGATATTATTAGACCAGGAACCTCCAAAGATGCTCTTCATTTTTTTTTCCTGCACCTATCCTCAAGAGTAACTTGTTTCCCAATGAGACTTAACGTGGGTGAAACTAAATTTTCATTTGCAAGTGGTTAATTATTGAAGATAGCTTCTGGGTTAGCCATGGGGCATGTGTGCACTTCTCTTCAGCTCTAGGACTTCATTTGGTGTAGAGCCATGCAGGCCCTGTGTATGCTGCCTCGTTCTCTGTGAGTTCATATGTCCTGTTGCCTTTAGAAGGGTTTTTCCCCCCGTAGTGTCCTCCATCTTCTATGGCCTCTTAGACTCTTTCACTTCCACTTCCAAATAGTTCTCTTAAGACTGAGTGCATGAATTTAATGGAGATACCTTCTTAGAACTGTGTGTTTAAGGTCACTTACTCTCTGCATATTGTCTAAGAGTGTGTTTTTGTTTTCATTTCCATCTACTGCAGGAAGGTTCTCTGATGATGCCTGAGCAAGGCAATGACCTATGACTATGGTAGTCATTAGGAGTCATCTTATTGCTATGTTCCTTTAGTAAAAGGTAATATTTGGTTTTCCCCTAGGTCCCAGGGCTAAGTAGTCTCATATTCTTGCTCACCAGTGCAATGTCAGGAATGGGTCCAATCTCATTGAGTGGGCCCCCAGTCAAATAAGATATTGGTTGGTTATTCCCACAAACTTTGTGCCACCATTGTCCTAGCATATCTTGAAGCAGGACACCATTGTAAAGCAGAGAGTTTGTAGCTGGTTTGTGGTTTACATTTCTCCTTTGGTATTGTTCAGAGTACCTTCTGGTACCCAATACACTAGCCTGCCCATAGGGGTGAATACTTTGGGTAGGCACCAGCTTGACTTATCCATGTTTCATGAATTGTGTAGGTATTGTCTTCATCAATAGGGTCTTACTGTCTGTCCGTGGAGAGCAACCAGCCTTGGTAACAGACTGAGTTGTTTGGGGATTCCCATTAGATCCTATCAGCCATCAAATCAATTAGATGTAACCCATTCCAAATACTGGAAACATCATTTGGTGGCAAGAGATTTCCAATTGAGGCTCTTGTCTCCCCCATTATTTAGCAATTTCATTTAGATCATTTTCATATATGTATATATTTTAGTAAGTTTCTACTTGTACTAGGTTTCCATACTACCCCTCAAATGACTCTTAATTTTAGGTGACTCTCCCTGTATTTCCTCTATCATTCTCTTCCCTCACTGTCCCCACTTGACCTTTTATTCCAGTCCCCTTCATCTAGTCCATCCATAACTATTCTATCCCCCCATTCCCTTACTCTGTATCTACCCTCTGTGGTTCTATGTATTGTAGCATGTTAATCTTTGATTCAACAGCTAATATCCACATAGTGAATACCATATTTTTCTTTCTGGGTGTGAGTTACTTCTCTCAGGATGATTTTTTTCTTTAGTTCCATCCATTACCTAAGACTTTCATGATTTTACTTTTTAATACTTAGTAATATTCCATTGTGTAAATGTACCACATTTTCTTTATCCTTTCATCTGTTGAGGGACATCTAGGTTGTTTCCAATTCTTGGCTATTATGAATATAAAAACAATGCACATATTTAAACAAGTATCCCTGTGGTAGGATGAAGCATTTTGGGTTATATGTGCAAGAGTCGAATAGCTGGATCTTAAGGTCGATTGATTCCCATCTTCCTGAGGAACAGCCACACTGATTTTCATTGTGATAATACAAGTCTGCAGTCTGACCAGTAGTGGTTGATTGTTTCCTTTCCATCCTCACTAACTTACGCTGTCACTTTTAAAGTTAATCTTAGCCATATTGATGAGTGCAAGTTGAAATCTCAAAGTAATTGGGCAACACAAACTGACTTCATGGCGGGGGCAGGGAATCTCAAAATTTGGTTGGTAAGAAGTAAGTGTTCAGGATGGTATGTGTGAGAAGTTGGGGAGTTTAATATAATCAAAATGTCTAGAGTGAGATTCTCAAAGAATTAATAAAAATACTATTAATGAAAAGAAGAAAGCACCATGGATACAGTAGCTCCAATCCATGCCATGCAGACTTCACCAGTTTTCATCAATGTCTTCTTGTTACTGCAGGACTGTCCTTGGCATCGGATTGCGTTTATTGTTTCTGCCCAGTCTCCTCTGCTCTGTGATGCGCTCCTGATCTTTCCGCTATCTGAGAGGTTTATATGTGTGTTCTATATAATATCTCTATGTTTTTGGCATTTTAAATGTGATTAGGTTAGATTTTGAGTTTTGGGAAGAGTACTAAATTGATATCAGTTTGCTTTTAAAGCTTTTTAAATAATTATACATTTTCCAAACATACTACTTCTGCATAATTCTAGGAAAATTTTAGTATCCTTCCTATAAATAATGAAAATTATCATATTCAGTGATAATTAGATACATTTGATAATTTATATTTCAAATCAAAGTCATTTATACTATACTCTTATTTATAAGAAAATTTTCCCATATTTCTTTGATCTCAAACTGAGTACAGAAAAACTTTCATTCTTTGAAAGAATAAATTATTTATAATTAGCATTTTATTTGATCCAGAAGACATCTTACACACAAACCCTTCTTTCTTTCCTCTTTCTCATTTGATCAATTCATGCTTGTATGTTAAATAAGTTGCAGAAATACCTGGAGTTAAAAGATAGAGGTGGAACTTGCATTTCTCCAGATGACTTGTTGAATCTTTCACTTCCTCATTCCCTGTGGTCTGGTCTATTTCCTGTTGCTGTAACAAAATGTGTGAGGTTGGGTACTTAATAAAGAGAGTTCCGTTTAACATATAGTTTTTGTAGACTACAAATTCAAAGTTGGATGGCCTCATCTTTTGTGTAGAAGAGATCACATGGTTAGACAGTAAGTTTGTGAGATTCCTGTGCCAGCTTTGCCCTTTCTAAAACAACTAACTGCCTATCACAGAAGCTAATGCGTGTGCCACAGAGCTAGCTATGGTAATCTCTTCCAAATAGGTCTTGAAGTGAACTAACAACCTTTCATTTGGCTCCACTTCTCAGAAGTTATTCCCTCCCTAACATTGCCACACTGGAGACTAAAGTTCCTTTAGAAGACACATTTGGCCCATAACTAAACCATCAAACCAAAATAATAAGGCATTCAGGTTGTTAAATAGAAGAATTTTCACAGAATCAAATACTTTAGAATTTTGTATGGTCCTGGAGAAAAACTAAACTTAAATTACTAAATTAAGGAGTCTAATTATCAGTTTAGTCTTTTATCCTTTTTCTCTGTATGCCTAGCTATTGGTACTAGTATAAGTTTCAAGATTTCACAGATAAATTATTCATATATTTTCAAATATCCATTATAATTATGATTTCCTTAGTAGTGTGCTAGGAGACAGTTGGGTTCATGCTAGCTATCAATAAGCAACAACAAGATCATAGGATCTGATGGGGGACTTTTAGCTGTAATAGCAGGGACTCATTTTTT
>LOJH01030631.1:0-20752 GCA_001685095.1 Ellobius talpinus | reverse complement strand
TTCAGACTGTCTGCAGAGTGGGCCTGTCTTCAAAGACTTACAATGCCCCCCAGAACAGAGAAGAGAGACCCTTTTTCACATTCTTTAGAAACAAATGAAGCTGGGAGTCCAGATGTGTTCAGACCCTGCCCCTTTGCTCACACTGAAGCACAGCTGCCCCCATGCTCCTGTGTTTAAAGACCCCTGTATAGGACACACAGCTATCCCTGCCTTTAGAGCTAAGTCATGAGGCAGCTAAGCTTCCTCTTCTTAGGGTTCAGCATTATGTCTTCTCTACCATCTTCTTATCCTTTGCAGTGAAACTCTGGATCTTGCTCATGGCAGACCAGCTCTCTAGCGCTGACCTAAGTCCTGTTACAGCATCTGTCTTTCTACTATAACCCTCAGTCTTTGTGTTGAGACTCACACAAGGAATTTGTCAGTAGCGTTAGAAGCTTCAAGTGCTAATTGCCTTTCCCGTCTCTCTTTAACACGTGATTGGCTATGTTCTTGTTACTTTACATTATTAACATTAACTTTTTACACATATGACATGGAACCATTTTTTTTTCAAATAATCCTGAAATCTCAAACAGCAAAGCAGTCAGATTATAAACACAAAGATTTTCCCTCTGCTTTATATCCATCCCTTTTCTGTTTTTTCCCATTGGAGGAGATTCATTGTACATGGTATGGTCCTATGAGGTTTTAAAACATGTTTTTGTTCATTGAGTATATTCCCGCCTCCTACTCTTTTCCCCTAGACTTCATCTTCTTCCCCCTCCATTAGTCCCTATGTTCCTCAGGACAGTTCTGTTTCTATTTTCCTGTTATATATACCTATATAGGTAAACGACTTTATATATACACACACACACACAATTTTAAGCATCTCTTTAAAATCTAGAAACCTTCAAGAAGAGAACTCATGTGATACCTGTTTTTCTAAGACAGACACCATGCACTTACCGTGACCATCTCCATTCTTTGCATCTTTTAATTCACACGTTTGTAAAGTCTTGTGTAAATCCATCTGTTGCTTCATCTTTCTTCCCAAGTCAAGCATACCGGAAATCACACACCGAGCTGGGGTTTAGTGGTCAAAATGTAATTCTGGAGGCTGCCAACTGAAAGCTGGCAATGCTTCTAGCAGCTGAGGCGAAGAGGGGTCTGTTCAGCCCATCATGGTGCCCACCTCACTTAGAACTGTCCTTTCCATACTTTATTCTGGAAACAACAGTGTGCAATGGTTCTTTTCTTAAAAATATTTTTCTTATTCTTTGATAATTTCATACGCACACACACACACACACCCTTCTTCCATTCTTCTGGGGTTTTCCTAATACTCCCTTCCCCTCCCCAATTTCATTTTATCTTCTTTCTACTTACTCTTCGAGTCCAGTTAGTATGCCTACATGTACAAGGTATGGATGGGGCTGTCCATTGGAGAATGGGGAACCTACCAGCAGCCACAGCCCTAAAGAAAAATCACCCCTATTCTCCTGGTAATTCACAATTAGCAGTAGATCCTCATCTGGGGTGGAGCCTCATCAGACCTCCTATCATGCTGGAGTATCAATGGGCTTGATCTTGGGTAGGCTCTGTGCAGGTAACCCCAACTACTCTGTCTGCACGAGCACACACACTGGGTTATGTCCAGAAGAGAGTGGTTTATAGCACTCTGGCCTTCCTCTGGACCTTATATTTTTGGAAGGCATCTATGTTAACCTCTATGTATGTAACATACATGTGTATGTTATGTAACACCAAATTCTCATCCTGGATGTTACAGTCTTTCTGTCACCTCTTCTGTGATATTCCCTGATCTTTGAGAGTCCCTTTTGGGGTTAAGCCACTTAGTCCCAGCACCCTTGTCCAGTTTATGGATCCTGTGCTGACTGTTGCTCACTGCCAAGACAAGTTTCTCCGACTAAGACAGAGAAGCACCCGTCTACCGGCATAAACATCAATATTTAGAAGGCATTTGATGATATGTCTGTATTATGAAACAACAGTAGTCCTTTCTTCCCTAGCCCCTAGATCTCCCCAGCCATAGGCTTTGACCACGTTTGCGGTACCAGGTCTGAATTTTCTCCCGTGGACCAGACCTCAGATCTAGTCAGAGCATGGTTGGTGACCTCGTAACAGCGATTTTGTTATTGTACCAGTGGGCACATCTTGCCTGGCAGGGCAGTATTGTGACATGAAGGATCTACTGTTAAGCAAGTCCACTGATGTTTCTCTCCAGCATTGTACATAGTACCATCTGGCATTATGATGGTGGTATTCTGGTAATTTCTAATTGATTTCTGTATGTCCTGCAATGGAAGTTTACTATGTCTTCAGCAATAGGGTCTTACCATCTAGCCAGGATGAGCAACCAAGCCCAATGGTAATAGGCTGTGCTGGTTTGGAGGCCTCTGGGGCCCCTCTGACCAATACTTTGTAGGGAAGTGTCCTACACTAGGCACTGAGATTTTCACTTAGTAGCCCATGTCCTCCTCTGGGGCATGCTTTGTCCACCCACAGGGGGCCTCCACTCAAACTTTTTCTCTCTGTAAAACTATAAATAATTTACATGCAGTGGATCCCTGTAAGGCTCTTTCTTAATTTGGGTTTAACTCATCCTTCACCCCACCCCACCCCCAGTCTTCTTCCTCTCAAACCTACTTAAACCTTTAATCTTCAGTGTCCCCTCCTGCTTTCATATCCTACTGCCCCACTTCTTCCCCCTCCCATCTCTGACCCCTACAGACACCCCAAATGAAACATCCAAATCTAGGATCTATGTGAGAGTGACTATGCAACGTTGGTCTTTCTGAGCCTAGATGGCCATATACAATGCTCGCTTTACGGAGCCTTAGCTCTTTTCCTGGCTAATCTTTAATCTATTTTTAGTTTCTAAGCCCACTTTCATCCTTTATGCTTTTCTTGCATACTTAAAATGTCTGTGGTAAATGTCTTTAATCTTGTTTGGCTTCTCTTCTTCTGTATCACTCAGGATGCTGTTGACAGAATTGTCTATCGGAGAGTGTCTTTTGATACTTAACTCCAACGATTTAGCTCTACCATCTCCAACATGCACATGATGAAATACTGGCAGTCGGGAATATTTGCTTTGTTCTTTAAAGTCATTGGTGTGCTTTCTGATGAGCTTTCCCCCGTATCGTATTTTAATAGATGGGCTGTCCCCTGACGCATTGCAAGGACAGATCCTTTCTCCTTTTGATCATGTCCCTTATATTTTCAATTTTGACTCTGATAGAAACTTTCCTGTTTACCTTTGCTGAGAATTGCAGTTCAGAAAGTTGACTAATCAAGCAAAATTGAGATCTCTCCTTGAGTAAATCTGGGGACTGAGGCAAGTCTGGACTCATAGGTAGGTTGGTGAGAAGTTTATTTGCATAAATAGCTTGTTATTTGCATGAATTTACAAAAATAATCTGAAGAAAGGGAGGAAGGGACTGCAGAGCCTTTGATAAAGGATCCCATTCCTCAATGGCTCCTTTATGTGTGTGTGTGTGTGTGTGTGTGTGTGTGTGTGTGTGTGATTATGTATAAGTATGCATGTTCATGGGTTTCAGTGCATATGTGTCATGGTGTGCATGTGTGTGCCAGAGATGTCAGTCAGCCTCAGATGGCAGTCTTCTCCTTCCACCTTGCTTGAGACAGGGACTTTTGTTGATCACAAATGGGAATGGCAGCCCCCAAGGACTCTTTGGTCTCTACCTCCCCTCTCACCACAGGACTTCTGGGATCAGTGAGCTATTCTGTCCAGCTCTACATGGGTTCTAAGCATCTGAATTTACATCCTCATACTTGCATGGCAAAGGCTTGATCACCATAGCATCTCCCCAGACCCCATGCATAAGTCTTAATGGAGAGAGGGGCTCAGAAGGAAACAGTGAGGGCTGTCATGAAAAAAGTCATTAAAGACAGGCACAAGTGGCCAAAGTGACAGATGCGGCCGGAGGAAGGGTGGGGAGAGCAGGGGAGTACCTTTCTTCTTCCAGGAACTCAATTTCACCCCATGGAAACATGAGATTTATTTGGTAGTGGAAAGCATTTGCTTGGAGATTTGTTAGGCATCAGCAAGCAGCAACTTTAGCCTGTATCTTAGTTAATCTTCACGTTACTCTAACAAATACCTAACAGGCACAGCTTAAGTAAGAAAAGTTTACTTTGGCTCACATTCTTGGGTAAAGTCCATTATGGCAGGTAAGACATGAGCTTGGGATGGCTGGGCACATTGTGTCCCCCGGCAGGAAGTGGAGGGATGAATCTAAGTTCATAGCTCCGTCTCTCCTTGCCCATGTAATGGAACTATCCATAGTTAGGATGGGTTATGCCACCTCAATTGACCTAATCTAGAAAGTTTCTCAAAGACATGCACAGGACTTTGTCCCCTAGGTGAAGCTAGATCCCATCCATTTGGCGATGAGTGTTACTTATTACAGTCTGAAAGTCTGGTGGGAAACTTGTGCAAAGGATGTTTAACAACTTGAAGAACTCAGATGTTGTTTATCACGTGTTATCTAGGTACACCATCTTCTCATTTTCCCCAGTGGCCCTTCTTACATTTAGTGACACCCATTTTTCTTACAAATGCCAACTAAGAGCATGTACCTTCTTTCTTTCTTCCTAGTTTTATGGCTATTAAGGTAATCTTTTAATGTGTATCCCCCTGCAATTCACACACAGAAGTCCTAACCTCTGGTTCATCACAATTTGGAAATAGAGTCTTTCGCATAAGGTCATCTTCTAAGCTAATCTAGTACAATGAGTGCTCTTAGAAAGAAAGCAGATCTGGGCGCAGGCACACATAGAGGAGAACATTAGGTGAAGCAGCACAGGGAGAAGACATACATCTGCAGTTAAGAAGGGAAGCTCTTCCATCACAGCGCTAGGAGGAATCAACCTTTAATCACGGACTTGTGTGACTATCAGTAGCAACTTCTAGTCTATGAAAGCATTCTCTGCGCTATTTCATTAGCACAGCATTAGCAACTAAGATGGGTCTTTATGTTAATTGTTTCACACTCTATCTTGTCAGCATATAGTTTTTATTGTTTCATTTATTTATTTTTCTATCTATCTTTCTATCATCTATCTATCATTTATTTATTTATTTATTTGATTTCTAAAGACAGGGTTTCTCTGTGAAACAGCCCTCACTCCCCTAGATCTGGCTTTGTAGACCAGGTTGGCCTCAAACTCACAGAGATCCTCCAGCCTCTGCCTCCCAAGTACTGTGATTAAAGGTGTTTTCCATCACACTCAGCTCATAGTCTACAGTTTTAAAAGTTAGTTTGAAGTACATTTTGAACTCACTACCTGTTTTGGCTAATTTTGTGTCAACTTGATACTAGATAGAATCATCTGAAAGGAGGGAACCTTACAGAGAAAATGCCTTTAGAAGATCTAGGTGTAGGGCATTTTCTTAATTGGCAATTGAGTGTAGATGGAAGTTTCTATCCCACCTGGTCATGCAGTCCCAAGTAGGCACACAGAGCTTTATAGTAATTATAAACTGCTTGGCCTATTGCTCAGGCTTATTGCTAACTATCTCTTACAACTTAAATTAATCCATAATTATTATCTATGTTTAGCCATGTGACTTGGTACCATTTCTTAGTAAGGCATCCTCATCTTGCTTCCTCTGCACCTGGCTTGAGACTGCATTTCTGCCTTTCCTCTTCCCAGAATTCTCCTAGTCTGGTCACCCTGCCTATGCTTCCTGCCTGCCTACTGGCCAATCAGTGTTTTATTGAACCAATACAAGTTACAAATCTTTGCAGTATACAAGAGAATTATCCCACAGCAATTGAGCCTGCAGTCCTGGGTTCTGTAAGAAAGCAGGTTGAACAAGACATGACGAGCAAGCCAGTAAGAAGTACCCCTCCATGGCTTCTGCACTGGTCTCCTGGCTCCAGGTTCCTACCCTGTTTGAGTTCCTGTCCTTACTTTTTTGGGAAATGAATAGTATGTGAATGGATAAGCCCAATAAACCCTTTCCTTCCCAAGTTGCTTTAGTCAGAACAGCAATAGTAACCTTGATGAAGATACCTGCCTATTGCTACCTCTTACTGTCTTTCTACACATAAGTGCTTTGCACTCTACTTCTGCCTCCCGGGAGCTTGCTTTCTCTGGGATTGGATGATAGGGTTATGACTTATAGCTTCCTACAAACTCCCTTTCTTTTTCATTTTCACCTCACAGCATGAGCCTTTCCATCTTATCTCAAATTCTGATTTCTGTCTGCAACTTACACTCTGTGACATTCCATTTCCTCCACCACTGCAGGTCTAGCTAGGAACTTGCATTTTGATTTTTCTTGACACCTTCTCTAAATGTTCTCATTTCAAGCCATCCCTCTTCTCATAGTTGCCAAGTTACTGCTTTGGAGAAAATTATTTTGATGACTTTTCTCTGATAAATATGGTGCCTATTTCTTTTCACTTTTTAACAGCTTCAAGTCCATTTAAAAACTGTAAATAATCTATATCTCTTTTATAAATTCTTTCTCAGGGCCTTCTCTTCTTTGGAAACTTTCTAGTTTTAGTGTCCTCTTTGAAGGCAGCATTGCTGTGGCTGATTATGCCTCCCTCCCTCCCTCCTTACCTTTCTATTAATAAATTCTTTAGTGTTCTTCACAGGGGCATCCTTTTAGAATTCCAAATTTTCATGAATCTATTCTTGTATTTTCTTCCACGAACCTCATAACAACAAACACATAGAATCCAAACACACTCGTCTTCTAAGGACAATTTCATGGCTGTTTCAGTTTTTCACTTTTCATCAACTAATATTGGTTTGATGGCAGCCCAGATTGTTATAGCAGGCATACTGATGAGCCATAAATGTCACATAGTAAAAAGAAATGTTGGGAGTATCTTGATTTTCAGTATAATGCAATAACAATTTACTAAGTCCATCGTTTTTCTTAATATTTGTATCAAAAGAAGTTCATAGTGGTCTTTTAGTTTTTTTACATTTTCTTTTTTCCCTTCTTTTGAAGAATGTTGAAAACACAGTAGGAAGACTAGCTTTAAAAGCATTAATATTTTGAGACTACATTTATTTTAATGCTCTGAAACTTTTATGAAAGCTTTGTAGGAATCACACACAGTGAAAACCAAAGGCTTTGAGAAGCTGTTGATAATTTAGTGTCTGAATTCACGTGGGAATGCTAATCCCATTTACCAAAGAAGACTTCACTGTGACTCATTATGATTAAGACCTTGTAACTGTGGAGATGTGGTGGTGTGAAAATATGCTGTTATAGACATACTGAGTTGAAGATCCAAATATGCCAACTGAATGGATTATGAATTTAAGCTCCTGATGAACATTTCTTAAGGACATACTTTAAAAGGCCTCATTGCATGCTCTTGTAATCTCGCAAGTCATGAGCAGGGGGATTACTGTCAGGCAGCCAGTCTGTTCTGTATCATCATGTTTATATAGTGAGGCCTTGTCATAAAAACAAAACAAGCCCAATAAATCAAACTCTAAAAGTTAAACTCATATCTAGACTTTGCAAACAAGTGGGCTGTTATCCAAAAGAGCTTCTGAGACTATCTTTTGGGTGCACAAGAGCTACTTTTGGGATATTTGGAATTCATCTAGTTAAACAAAAAATGTAATCTTTCAAAAAAAAACATTCAAGAATGGTTGTGATTTGGGGGCCAGTTTGATGGTAGAGTACAGACCTAGCATGTTGAGGTCCTGCATTAGATGTTTACATTTTTAAAGAAATGTTTAATTCAGGCTGAGGGGTAATTCAATAAAGTGCTTGTCTAACACACATAAAGGTCTGTGTTAGAAAACGCACTAATTTCTAGTGGCAAATATCTGGTCAACTCCCCTTCAATTTTATGAGGTGTGTGTGTTTGTGTACCAATGATATATATATATATATTTATAATATATATTATATATATATAATCGAACTTTATTTTCTGCATTTTTGGAAAAAGCTGTGTTTGGTTATAACTCTTTTAAATGTAATACTATATGATTGCATTCAACTCGGTTCAATGACTTCATTAGTAGTTGTAGGAGAAGAGATCAGAATTTCTGGGGTCACTGCTGCGGTTTTTACGGATTTGTAACCTCTTTTCATTGAAAATAAATACCAAAGGGTTGAGATGGGTCTCAGCTGAGAGTGCGCTTATCTAGCTTGCACGAAGCCCTGGATTTGATTCTCAGTGCTGCACAAAACCCAACGGGGTGGCACACTTCTGTAATCTCAGCTCTTGAGAGTTAGAGGCAAGAGGGTCATTAGTTCAAGGTCATCCTTAGCTACTTAGTGAATTCAAGGCCAGCTGGGCTACATGAGACTCCCACCGCAGGTATTCCACCTCAAAATGTTTGGATGGAGATAAAGGATAGCCTTAAAAGGACAGGACTGCTAGTGTGGAGGGGTAAAAATCTAAGATCTTGAGGTTGTCAATGGAGAGACTGCTCCCTGGGGTTTTGGAGGAGAAAATAAAGTTGCTGGCTTTCTCTTACCTTATATGCTTCTGAGTGAGGCAGGGTTGGGGCGCTTTGCTGTTGTTTCTGGGTGAGTTCTACAGTGTTGCTGAAGAATGTTTCACTTTCTTGTAACTTCTATTGTTGTCTGCTGTCGTTGCCCTATTACTCCCCCCTCATTTATTAATGAGCTTGATGCTCGTCTGAGAGTGACCCTTTCACCTGGGCTCCTGTTAATCATGTTGTAATGCATGGCCATACCATTTCGTTGATTTCTTTCTCCAATGACTCTCTCTTTGGTGCCACCTCAGCTCTCTACTGTCTGAGTCATATCCTGGGGGCAGAAAATATTCGCAACATCTCTGCTTCTCCGTACCCAAACCTGATCAGTTATCTATCCTATCATATGTCATTGAGCATTGACTACGGACAACTCCGCCCTCATTCTGCTCACTAGCCTGCCCATCTTTTATTGTCTCCCATTTCAAGCTTAGATTCTGTGCTCTATGGCTTCAACACAGCATTTTCTAAGACTCCAAAGAACTTCATATTGGGTCTTTGGTCATTTTCATCAATATATGTACCAATCCTGGCTGTCCTCTTTATTTTTCTGTTATTCCCAGGTAGAAGCAGGGCTATTGAAAAATGTTTGCAGCAGGACAAATGCATAATCAGACACTTCAGTTTGGCTTTTGATGTCCTTTGATTATCTCGTCTTTTTTTTTTCTTTTAACAAGGAAAATAAAAGCCAGCACAGGAACAGAACAGGCTTAACCTTTCCTTTCTTTCCTGTTCTTCAAGCCCAGTCCATCTGCACCTGATGGGCATCTCGCCCTCTGCTTCTTGCAGAAAGATGTTTCTAGTAATGTATTCTTTCATCTTTTGGTGCCTTCAACCACCCATTCGCTAGTGGATCCCTCTGTGCAGCACTGATGTATGCTTGCGTCTCATCCGTTAAACGTATTAGAGGCGCTAGGCGGGATCCATTCTTCTCTCCAGTATCCATTCTGCCGTCCTCTTTCTCTTCCTGTCCCTTTCTTAAGGATTTTTACACACACTTGTATCTTCTCCTCACTCTCCATCGATGTACTCCAACTCAGTTTCTGTTCTTTGATACTGATGATTTTTTTAATGGTAAAAAATAGCTTTCAGGACACTAACCCAGGCAATTTAATATCTTTATCTCATATTCCTCACCTGGGAGGAGAAATATACATCATCTCACCCAGTGTGTGCACATGGGTACCCCCACCCAAACCACCTTAACGAGGCTTTGATCATAGGGCTTTTCCTTGCTTGGTGAATGACATTATAATCCATCCATTTATTTAAGGAAATGCAAAACTCGTAACTTACCCATGACAGTTCCATCGTCTGTTGGCTATAATGCAATTTATGATCAAGTCCTCTTGCTTTCATCCATCTCTATTGCCAGTAACGTAGTCTAAGCTACAATTGGCTACCTCTCAAGCTGATCCTATAGCTCCTAGCCTTCCTCCCCCACATCCATCTTCTTTCCCTTTTGCAAGATGTAGAAAATGTGATCCTTTAAAGACGCACATCTGTTGTCTCTGTAACGCTATCACCCTTCGAATACACACCACCCCTTTTTGTATTTTGAGACAGTCTTCCTTTGTAGACCGGGTTGGTTCGGTACTTGCAAAGATCTGTCTGCCTCTGCCTCCTGAGTCCTGGGATTAAAGGTGGCACCACTAGGTCCAACCATTCCCCATTGCTTTAAGGAACCTCTTACCTCATTTCCTGGAATGCTCCATCCCCACTACTGAGCTTCTGTGTGCTATGATTCTCTAGGACAGGGCTGTTGCACAGCTTTCCTGTTCCTTGCATGGTTTCCTCCATTCCTCATTTTAGCTTCCTTTCCTCAAGTCTCACTCTTAATGAGAAATCTCCAAGAATAGGCCTTTTATAAATCAGAAGCCCTACTTCATTTTGCTTTGAAAAATGTTTTTCTTCTTTTAGAAAACATGGGGGTTAAACATTGGGTACATTAGCTGTGATTCTTATGCAAGTTATATCAAAATCTGAGATTCCCTTCCTCATAAGAAAATTTAATATCTCCAGAATGTCTTGCCTAACTCCTTTTTTTCCCCCTGCGAGAGTATACTTGTTTGCCTTTTTATATAGGTTTGTTTCTCTGCCTCCTGAAGGAGGTAGCAGAATATAGGCCCTCACCAAGGGTTGGTAGTCTGGGCCCTTCGGGATGGCAATAAAAATCAGAACATTGTCCGATCGCTTGCTGTGTGCAACAGCTCACCAGCAATTCAGAAGGACCAGGGGTTTGCAGTGACATCTAGAATCTCAATGAGGTTGAAAGAAAATTTCACCTGCAGACAAAAAGCCGGAAGCAGAGACGGGAGAGTTATTTTTATTTGCTACGGTATAAAGAAAAAAATAGTAGCGTTTGGGTTCATTTCTCTTCTTGCGGTCAAAACTTGAGACACACGTTTTAAGTTTTGAATATCACGATCTGAAGAAGGCCGGTGAGGTGGCTCAGTGGGTAAAGGTGCCTCCTGCTGAGCCTGGCATCCTGGGTTTTATCCCAGGGACAGAACGGTGGAAGGAGAGAAGCCACTCCCACGTTCCTACAGGATGCCCCTCCCCGCACATGCTGCAGTGTGCGGGTCTGTCTGTGGACCAGCTCAAGCCGTCTGCTGTGATTTCATAGCGCTTGGTAGCTTCGCCTCAGAGTCCTTTCTTCATTTTTAATTAGAAGATCACACGCTTGTCTAATGACTATCTAGCTTGTCTGCCAGAGCGCCAGTGTTGAGAGAGCAGCAGGAACCGTACCTAGCACGTCTCTTCTGGACCTGGAGGACTGCAGTCTTGGTCGATACTGGTTGCTTACTAGACACTGGTGAATGGATGAAAGAGCAGAGGGGTATTCGCTCATTATCAGTACAGTTAGTGTTAGAAACGCAAGTCTGGAACTTCACGATCCTATTCTAATTCTTGAGAAACACTGAGTCAGACTAAATTTTTTTTAAAACCAATATTTGAGGAAACCCAGGAAAGCATCCAAAAAGAGAAAACGGTTCTTACTGAAATAGAGATAATTTCACTGACATTGTGGCTATGGAGTGTAGCTGTTTAAAATGTGCCCTTTGCTTCTCAGTCCTTTCTGTGTGTCAGAGGTGCCGGCAGTGAGAGTGTCAGACTCTATGTGGGGTTGCATGTGCTCATGAGCACAGTGTAGACACACAAGTGTGCATTTTCCAAGGCGTTCTTTTCTGAAACCCTTCGTAATATGGATGGCCCGGTCTTGGCTTTGGTCACCGTTTGCAAACCTGCCCTTGCCTGTCCCTGTTTTTGTGGCCCTCATCCCTTGCCAACACCCCTCCTTCGTAATGACTCACTGTGCCCAGGTGCTGCCATTGCTTCACAGCAGGGCCCAGTGATTGCCACATGGCCTGGTTTTGTGATTTCACTGTTCCTTCTGCGGATCGCGTTCTGTTTCCGCTCTCCGCGTGACAAATGCCGACTCAGCTGGCCACCTCTGAAAAAATGGGCTGCTTTAAGCGTGACAGCGGGGCTTCTGAACACACTGACTTCCAGGCTGGTGCCCAAGATCTTGCTTGCCCTTGCATCGGCAAAGTGTGAATTTAAACTTGACCTTGAATTCTTAAGAGGCATTTTGGGAGTAGGCAAAATGATCGGATATTTTTGCGCCGTGTTAACTCAGGAGCACCTCTCGGTGCACTCTAACAGACAATGTATTTAGTGAATTTTCACGTCAGCTAGTCCCAGCCTTGTAACTACGCTGTTTAGCTTGCACCTACATTGTAAAGAAATCACCTTGGCTTGTTTTAAATTGTGCTTCATTTTAGCCATAATTCCTGGCTCCTTTCCTCTCTCTCTCTCTCTCTATATATATATATAAAATATATTTATTTATAAAAATAAATGATATGTAAATATATTTTAAAAAAATTTCCATCTGACACACCTGCCTTTGTTATTCTTGCAGTGCAGTGAGAACTCAGGCTCCTACTTTGAGAGGTTTTCTCCTCTTTTGTTTACTCTGTTCTCACTAGTGAGGGTAGTAATTCATTTTCTTCCTCACTTCCTTATTTGCAGAGTTGCTTTTGGTATGATCTCCACCCACTACAGCTTCTACTTGGTGCCACCCAGTTCCTTTAACTAAGATGACCCAGAGAGGTGCTAGGCCAAATTAGCTTTTATTTTCTTCCAGGAAATTTTGAACAAGGTGGAACTGCTTTGATGCTTCACTATGTGAAACGAACAAATATAGTCAGTCATGCTGTAAGTTTAGTGAGTTATTTAATTATTCTGGATTTTATTATATAAGCATTTTTAAAATAATTTATTTCCTTTTATTTATGTGCATGAGTGTATGAGTGTATTGTCTGCATGTGTGTACGTATGTGTACCACATTCATGCCTGATGTCCTTGGAAGCCAGAAAAAGATGTCAGATCTTCTGAAACTGGGTTGCAGACAGTTGTGAGCGCTCTGTGAGAGTGTCCCATACTGCTGAGCCATCTCTCTGGTCCCCTATTCATGTAGACTTTATTTTTAATCCTTTAGGAGATTAGGTTACATGTAGCCAAGGCTGGCCTCAAACTCACTGTGTGGTTAAGGGCAACACTGAATTCTTGAGCTTCCTGCCTCTACCTTCTAGGTGCTAGGATTACAAGCATGCATCACCAAGCCTGGCTATAACTTTTTTTTATACAAAAACTTCTCTCTTTAGGAGGGACACTCTTATCCCTAAATGAAACGGCAGGGTCTAATCACCTATCACAGGTCTTTGGTGATTTTAATTTTGAATGCGTGTGTAATTCCAACATTATAGATGAGAGCCTGCATGTGCCGGGCACTTTTCATCACTATGACAACACCCCGCGGAAAACAACTGTTGGGAGGAGGGACTTACTTTGGATCACAGTTTTAGAGGTTTTGGTCAGAGGTCAGCTGGCTCGATGTTTCTGACCCTGGGCATATCATAGCAGAGGGCTGCTTACCTTGTGGTGGTCTGTTCTGTCACACAGTGACAGCGCAGAGGGGTCTAGGCACAAGATACGTTCTTCAAAAGTGCGTCTCCCGTGACCGGCTGCTTCCAGCTATGGACTGCTTCCCAATAGTCCACCCAGCTACAAAATCACCAATGGGTAAACCCATCTAGACATGGGAGCACTCAGGATTCTATCAGCTCTCAGAAGTCCATCAGCTGCCAACTCAAACTTTAACCCACGAGCCTTTGAGAGACATTTTTATATCCAAACCACAGTGCTTCGTGTTTAAGCATTTACACGACAATGGTGTCCTGAAAGAAGATTTTGCCCATTGTTTAGGGAGGTAGATAGCAGTATGCTTAAATTACTATGAGATTTTGAGACAATCACCCCATTGATAAAAGTCCCATAGTATGTTCACTTATAACCTATTTGTGAATATCCTTGTTCTTGGTATAATCTGTCACTTTCTTCCTCTACTCTTGTTTTGATTCATGTGTGACAAGTTCCTGGTTTTACCACTTGCCTGGTTTACACCTTGCTGCTGTTGTCATCAGACAGGGTCTTACTATGGAACCCTCACTGACCTGAAAATCACTATATAGATCAGGCTGGACTTGTACTCATGGAGAGCCACCCACCTCTGGCTTCTGAGTGCTGGAATTAAAGCCATCACGAAGGGCTTCCTATCACTTTTTTTTACTCATCAGTTCCAATACCATGAAGCTGTCCTGGAGCTGAGGTTGTTTGATACCTTTTTGTAACAAGGGGAAAACATAATCGATCAGCAATCATTTTATTACTTTGTGATATGTGAAATGTTTTCAACACTATTTTAAAATAGTCTATGGGTCATCATCTTGACGTTATAGATAGCCAGTCTTGTGTTGCCCAAAATTTAAGTCAACATACTGATTTTATGGATTATTTGTCTAGATGGGCATCAGTATGTAATTTTCCTTTTGTAGAAATTTTAATTCATCATGTGAAATTAAGGAAGCACCATTAGAAAAACCTACCATATAGTTTTTTATATTTTTTTATGTAAACTATCACTTAAAGATGCTTACATCATCTCACAAAATTAAGGGTTATTATTTGCTCATCTCCTTTTAATTCAGGGACAGTCCAGTTTTGAAATCAGGATGGAGGCTGTTCAGTTGCTCTTTGTCCTGTAGACATACTTAACACTTAACTCTAACCTTCAGATATCCTTTAGGTTGCATAGCCATGGGCATTTAGTGGGCATTTCATTTGATTTTAATTAGGTTAGAGTTATAGAAAAGCTTTACAGTCTTTACTCATTAATCAATTCAGAAACGGAATATTTCCCTTCTCTCTAGAGAATTAATTAACTATTCAGTTATTTTTAAAAAGTTGAAGGGCAAATTGTGAAGAAGAAACACTTTTGCTGTAGAAGACACTCGAAGACTCTGGTCTAGAATACATCACGTAGGAGTGGGTGTAACAAGCAGTCTCTCACCTTCGGGTTTCTGAGTCCCTCCAGATGTCTCCTGTGCTCATTTCTTCCCCGTGCGATTACATCAGTGTTTGGGGAAAGACGATCTGGTGGAGAAAATCTAGAACTAGGCAGCACGGGGACATTGTCAGGGTGTGGGAATGTTATTGACGAGAGTTCAGTGTGGCTCTTTTCTGTGGCCTCTCTTTATGACTTCCTCCTCCAATGTCATAGTTTTGATCTGCTAATTGGATGCAGTTGGGATGTATGTTTAGGGTAATGATTTGTGGGAGGAAATGAGTCCTGGTAACCTATTAGACTTAGTGTCGTGTGGTTTACAGGAATACTCCATGCAGAAACTCTTCATGAATAGATGCTGAGAGCTGAATATCAGCACGGCGGTAGACCAGAGGTTTCCAATGTATTGTTTCTCACATAAATGTTGATGTAGACAACTGGCCACCAAGGGAAGTACTTCCTAAAGAGCAAATTCCAGCAAGTGTGTAATTATAGTACAGGAGGGTAGAACAAAAATGAGACGCACTAAAAAGGGTAGGAAGGGAAGCTTTATATATTATAGTGGTCTAACCCCATGCATCAGAGAATGGATCAAGATACTGTGTGTGTGTGTGTGTGTGTGTGTGTGTGTGTGTGTTTGTAGGGTGAATGCTGGAGTTTATTGCTGACTCCACTACTAGCCCTGCTCTAATAAAATCCAGCACTGCACCTGGCAGAAGTGGCGCATGTCTTTAATCCCAGTACTCATACTTGAGAGGCAGAGCCAGGCGGATCTCTGTGAGACTAGCCTGGTCTACAGGGTGAGTTCCAGGACAGCCAGGGCTACACAGTGAAACCCTGTTGAATCAATCAATCAATCAGACAAACAAACACAGCAGTGGATGCTGGGGAGCTAGGTCACCAGATAGGGTGCTTGCACACAACATGAGGAGCTGAGTTCAGATCCCCAGAGCTTGTGAAAAGCTGGTTGTTCCTGCCTATGATCCTAGAGACGAGGTGGGAGGCTGAGCTAGGAGAACCCTCAGAAGCCATGGGCCAGCTTGTCCGACGTACCCAGTAGCAAACAATAGAGACCTTGTCTCAAACAAGGTAGAAAATGAAAGTGAACATCGGAAGAGGTCCTCTGACTTCCACATGCATACCATGGCATGTGTGTGCCCATCCCTACATATGAATGCATGCCTACACACATATCCAGTCTTGGGCAGACCTCTGTTGTCCTAGACACTATGATAGCACCCATGTCTGAACCTCTAAGTCACAGTCCCAGGTTCCAGGCCTACCTGTTGAACTCAGTCTATACCAGTGATAGACCATTCACTTCAGGCCTATGTTTTGGCCCACAGCAGTAGCAGCTCAGCCCCTACAGACTCCATTTCTAAGCTGTATCCTGTAGTCCCAGCTCTGGTTAATGTTCTCCTCTAGGTAGGCCTGCACGCTCTCAGGTCTCAGGACTAGACCCTACACAAGTCTAGTCCTTATAATCCTAGTCATCAGGTAGCTCATAGGCCCAGCCTTAAGTGTACCTACTGTGACACAGGCTCCAGGCCTTTCAAGTGGCAGGTGAATCCCCGTACTGCTGTGGGACAATGGTCGGTACCCTGTCACATGTATTTTATATAAACACTGATTGGCCAGTAGCCAGGCAGGAAGTAGAGGTGGGGCAACCAAGCAGGAAGTAGAGGTGGGGCAATGAGAATTCTGGGAAGAGGGAAGTTTCAGTCTGCAGTCATCACCCAGACACAGAGGAAGCCAGACACAGAGCAAGCAAGATGTGACTGCCTGGCCAAAAAAGCTAACACAGACAAGAATTATGGGCTACTATAAGTTATAAGAGTTAATAAGAAGNCCAATCAGTTTATAATTAATGTAGACCTCTGTGTGTTTATTTAGGACTAAACAGCTGTGGGACCAGGCAGGACAGAAACCTCTGTCAATACTGTACTCCTAGGTTCTAAGCCCATATTAAGGTCCAGAATATCTCAAAGCTAAGGAAGTTCACAAATCTCAGGTTTCATGCTTACCTGGTCAGCACCGCAAACTTCAAAATCTAGGCCTTCTGTGTGCTAGGACCATCTCTGTGACTCTACCATACAGGCTGGCACTGGCAGTGCCAAAGTTTTAGAAGACTAAGATCATGCACATCCCAGTAGCTCTTAGTGTTGGTATGCTCTAAGATAACCGTCAAATCCAGATTTTTGAACAGCCCTCACTGGCCTAACTTCCATGTCAGCATTTATGTACCCACACTTCCAGCTGTTTTTCATGAATCCAGGTCCCAACCGCACCTCAGTACCATGGCAGTTCCAAGGTTCCAGTAGGGTTTTTATGACTTCAGTGATCTTGGAGTTCAGGTGTGGTCTTAACAGAACTAGGATCAGGACTGATCCTGGTAGATCCTGGAGCTAGACTTGTACCTGTGGACTAAGGCTCTAAGCCAGTCCTAAGAACACTAGACTAACCCCTCTAGACTAAGCTTCAGACCTCTTTCAGAACCAGGCCAACCTGTGTGGGCTCAGACTGTGGCTCTAGACCCATGGTGCAAGCTGAACTCTGTGCATGTAAACAGGTCTGTCTACCTGCTTGCTCATCTGGACAGGCCAAGCTGCCTGAAAAGTGCAGAGAAAGCCAAATTTGCTTGACTTTCTGTCAGACAGCATGCCCAGGACCTCTGCATCAGTCGATTGGTGGATAGCTTTCCTAGAGAAAGCCAGTTGGTCTACAATTTCTTCATGGAAGGAATAGACCCCACTTCTCTAAATGTGCAGTTGTATAGCAACAGCATCTGGAACAATCGGGGAAATGAGATACCCTTAAAAGAAGAAATAGAAATAAGTGGAAACTTAGAGCTACCTGAAAAAGTTAGATAATTACTTTACTGTCTTAAGGAAGATCAAGAAATCTTGGTTTGGTTGGTTTTTTTTTTTTGCAGGTTCATCTTTTTATTAGACATGTTATCAAAACGCTTAGTCAAAAAGACCAAAGCCCATGTCATCATCAGACTCCTCGGATTCTTTTGGATTCTTCCTTCTTTGCTTCCACTGCAGCGGTGGAGGGGGCAGGACCGTCTGCTGGTGCAGCTCCAGCTGCTGGAGCAGGCCCACCAGCCCCTATGTTGCAGATAAGGTTCCCAATGTTGACATTGGCCAAGGCCTTTGTAAACAAGCCGGGCCAGAAAGGTTCAACATTGACACCAGCTGCTTTAATGAGGGCATTGACCTTATCCTCCATGACCATCACCTCGTCGTCATCGTGGAGGATGAGGGCAGAGTAGATGCAGGCGAGCTCAGAGAAGGAGGCCATGCTGCGGACTGCCGGCAGGGTGCTAGTCCAGATGAAGTGAGGGCCTTACCCCAACTTGGCCTTAGCTTCCTCAGAAGGACTGAGCACCTTGGCGGCAGCAGAGGAAAAGCTGTTTGTTTTAAAGTAGAGAAATGATTCAGTAAAGTCAGGAATACAGGATCAGACTGCGAAATTTAAAATGTTTATTTTAAATATAAAATGTTTATACATTTACAGGAATTTTTGATGTGAAAAATAAAATGAGGGAAATGGGAGATAAAGACCATAAACAGAATTGATCAAGTAGAAAGAAGAGTTTCTTAACTCTAAAACTGATTATTTCAAAATAATAGTGTGTGTGGGGAGGTAGAGAATGCAGAAGGAAGAAGGATTGTGTGATTTGTGGGATAAAGTATTTGGGTTTTACTAATCATGTTATATATGTAATACAAGAACAGATAAACTAAGATTAAACTATAAAATTTTGGGCTGGTGAGGTGTATCAACTGCATGCTTATTTATTACTTATGCCAAAGACCTATAATTGATTGCTGTCTTGGTCAGGGTGACTATTGCTGTGATAACCACCACGGCCAAGTAAGTGACGTCGGAAGGGGAGTTTTGTTTCCCTCACAGTTCTATCTAGCAGTTCATCATCAAAAACATGAGAGCAGGAACTCACACAGCGCAGGAACCTGGAGGCGGGAGCTGATACACTGACCATGGCTGGGTGCTGCTTGCTGGCTTGCTGAGCTTGCTTTTTTTTTTTTATAAACCCCAGGTCCACCAGTCCAGGGATGAGGCCCACCCCATTGATCACTAATTAAGAAAATGCCATAGAGAGGGATCTTCTGGAGGCATTTTCTCGATTGAGGCTCCCTCCTCTCTGCTGACTCTAGCTTGTGTCAAGTTGACATAAGACCAGCCAGCAGGACTGTACTTCCTTTCTTAAACACCGTGACTCTAATCTAAAAACCATGTTTTGTCACTTATCATGGCCTGCACCATGAGGTTTTTATTTTTGTTTCACTCAGCTACTTTTTTCCTTCTTCTCTTACTTCTTTCTCATACTCTCGGCTTTTGTTTTGTTTGCTTTTTGAGACAGTGTCTCATGTAGCACAAGCTTCCCAAGGCTGGCCTTGAAACTTCTGATTTTCCCATTTCTACCTCCAAAGCTCGAGATCCTGAGCATGAACCACAATATTTTGCTGCCTATGACTTTCTAAACCCCATTTGCAACTGAAAATCCACCTACGACTGACCTCATGGGAATTCTCTGGGAGCAGATGAATGAGAAGGAAATGGTAGGAGCCTGATTCGGTACCTGAACCTTGTGTGAGCCAGGGGCGCGAAGCAGAGAGCTCATATCCCCATTCAACCTGGTCTTGGATGAGTAATGAATTCCACAGGGGAAACCCTGGGCAGCATCTGAAATCTCAGAAGGTTGGAAAAAGGCATAAAGTAAGGGCTGTCGTTGATAGCGAATTGTTTTGCTGATGTTTCGAGTCCCAGTAATCATGGATTTACTAGAGACCTTATACACAGGTTCTACAAAACATTCCATCAGACCAAGACTCCTTTATAATGAATTAAGAATGGCAATCTATTTATTATTAGCTCTTTGTTTATCTTCATAGGTTCCCTTTATGCAGAATTAGCTAGCTTTGTGGACAGAAATATTGAAGATGTACTGTGTCAGATACAACATAACATCTAGCAAGCTCTTTAGGCTGATATTACCTTTATATTCTTAGACTAGTCTTGGATTATTTGGAAGCAAGGAATAGAAACAATTATGCCTAATGACTAATTAAAATGTTTTGCTTATATTCTTCTCCTGGTTGCTAATGGTTAGGACCCTAAGTGCTCAAGGGGTGAATACATCTGCTAAAAGAAAAACAAAAACAGTGAATTGGAAAATGAGCCTATCATCTGTGCGCTTGGGTCTACTCATGTCATAACAGAAGAGGTCGGTGTTGAGTGGTGTGTTGGGATCCTGCTCAATGGTAGAGTGACTACTTAGTGTTCAAGAGATCCTGGCTGCAGTCCCTAACACTGAACAAAACAAAATAGAAATAAAGAAATAAGCGGGTATCGTGACATCCTGGGAATGATTTGGGGAACCCTCTCCTACTGTACTCAGAGAGGATACTGAATATAGTGTGCCGTGTTGGAATGTAAAAGGTTTCCCAGGGGTTTTAGTACTTGGTCCTCAGCTCCTGGCACTGTTCAGATGCTTGTGAAACCTTAGGGAGCCTTACTAGTAGAAGTGAGTCAGCAGGGGCAGGCCTCAGGTTTGATTTCCTCGCCCTCTATCCTGCTCCCTCTCTTGTTCCTGACCAAATGCAATGTGGCCTGCTGCCTTACACTCACACTGCCACACCTTCCCCACCGCAATGGACTACACACCATCTTAAATTGTGAGCTAAGATAATGCCTTTTCCCCTTCAGTTGCTTCTTGTCAGTTATTCATTCATAGCAACAAGAAAAAAAATGGGCTGGAGAGATGGCTCAGAGGTTAAGAGCACTGGCTGCTCTTCCAGAGG
>LOJH01030630.1:0-17053 GCA_001685095.1 Ellobius talpinus | reverse complement strand
GAGGGGAGGAGGTGGAAATTTTTTAATAATAATAATAAAAAATAAAATAAAATATACAATAGCATTCAAAAATACAAATCATAATATTTGCACTACCCTTTATTTATTTCAATTAATTTATGTGTGTATGTGTGTGTGTGTGCGTGTTCACATACAAGACTTCATGTGCATTATGTGTATATCAGTGACCATGAATGCAGATTATCCTAGAACTGAAGTCACAGACTGTTTTGAGCCATCATTGATTTTTGGGGATTGAACTCAGAACTTCTGAAAGAGCAGTCTTGAACTTTCAACTGCTCAACCACTGCTCCTTGTTCCACACTTCCTCATATTTAGAATGACCATTATTCAAATGCATATCAGTACTCTCTTATAATAGGAAGGCTGATATCGAATGTATAAATAATGAGGGACATTTATAAAATGGATGTACTTTAATAATATCTCTTGCTATTAAAGTTTAAATTTCAGTCTTCTATTGACTATGGCTTATATGGATCCTATGTAGCCATCTACAATTTTCTATAATTTAGCATTATGCTCAGATTCATCTATATTATTACGTATTATAGAATATAATTTTTAAGGCTGGATGATATTCCAGTGACTGCATCACATTTTATATACCAATTCATTTATTAATGGATATTTAAGTTTTTTTATTTCATAACTAGTTAAAATTAAGCTAAAATTAATGGATAAAACCAGACATATGTTGGTTGGTCTTAAAATTTAGTTATTAAAAGTGTAACACAAATGCTTCATGACAATTAATGGACAGTCTCCAGATATTTCATTAAGCATTCTGACATTGTGGACTAATCAAGGAATGGTTTGTCACATCCATGGGGAGACTCTAGAGTTTGAATAAACATTCAAAAGCTACCACACAACACTCTGCATTAACTTATGCATGGGAGAAATGTTGAGGCACTTTCATCATAGGTAAGGGATGCAGGATGGTTTATGATATAAGTAACTACAGAAAAGAACACAATGTGCTCTGACTTTGTGATCAAACGTTGCTGTCCATTTTTATTTCATTTGTGTCTTTTCTCCTATTCCCTGGTGGCTGAACAAAAAGATGCCCCCATCACTTTAATATATTGAAATATTTGATAAGCAACTTCAAGTATAAAAATTTTACCTGTTCTTAAAAAATATTTAATTTTCTATATCTGTGATATAAATTCTGATATATGCAAATGTGAAAAGAGATGGTTTAATATTAAATCATACGAATATTTTCAAGGCAGAAATTCTGTCATTTTAATGTGCTTTTAAAGAGCTAAGCTTTGTGATTACAGTGTTTTCTATAATCAACTCAAAAATATCTTATCACTTAAGGTATGTAGATAATTGCATTAATGAGATGATGCAAGATACATTTATGTTAAACAAGTGTTCTACATCATATTGACAAAAAAGCAATTATTTATATTAAGAGAATTTTAAATAATAACAGTGGCACTGATAAAATATTGTTCATTTTATGCAGTCATCTCTCTATACATTTCTAGGACTGTAGCTTTAAAAATTAAATTTGACTAATTAGAAAATAATTTTTAAAAGTATATTGTAGTCCATTAAATCTAGAATTACTAGGGTAAAGAATATGTGCATTCCTTTAACATATAGGATTACTGGTTCATGCAAGTGACATATTTTTTTAATATATTATTGTTACTAGCACATCAAACAAAATAAAAAAACAAAACAAGATTCAAAAACTTTTTCATTGCAATTTTGGAAGAAACTTCTCTAATATTGTAAAAGTATATCCTTGCTGTGTTTATAGAACAAAGGCTTTCACCTGGGACAGTGTGGACTTTATACTGACATACCTTTGTGCAAAAGAAAATGCGGGTACATATGCATTTGTAGAAAATACCTCTTTCAGATACAGTGACTAACTTCAAAGAAATATTAGATCTTCAGTTGTATCACCTGCTATAACTCTGTAGTCAACTATACTATAAAAAGTGATTTATGTGTTTCATAAATATAAATATAAATGTAAGTATATAATTTATAAAATACAAACTGTGTATTAGTGCTTGAACCTACCTTGAATATGCCACAACAGCAGTCTGTGTTTTTACCTATAATACATTGCTCCAGGCAGATGTGTGCAATTTTTTACCTTATAATAGAAAATATAATATAGAAAAAATATCATAGAAAAAACATCTGTACTATTGATGTTGAGTTAATTATTGTTACTAAATGAAATGGAAGCATATAAAAAAGTGCAATAAAAATTCATTAGATGTATATTTAATAATTGAAGTCTTAATATTATTTAATCATAATTTTATTTTAATTTTATTTACCTTTATCCTCATAGCTTCATTTATCCCCTGTATATGTGTGCACATTTGTATATATGCTTGGGTAAGCTATCTATCATCTATAATTTATTAAGACTATAAGTATAGAAGCTTGTAAAATTATATATGGATTATTGGTATAGATATTATTTGGAGATGATTAAGAACTACATATGGTGTTTAACAGGCTAAACATCTGCAAAACCTTAGAGGACAGTTACCATTCATATTGACATTGGAATTATCTAACAATATCTTGAAGTAGTAAGTTTTTTTCATTAAAATCACAACGAATGAGAAATACAAATTATTTTCTTCTGTCTCTTTATCTGCATATTCCTGTGAGCAAATGTATTTATTTCAAATAGTAAGTTATAAATGTTAGACGTTTCTTACTTACAATCTTAAACAATAAATATTTTTTCAGGTAATCAATACTGAAAGACATTTAATATTCTATTGCTTCTATTATAGCAGTTTTTATGATAAGAAGAATGGAGAAACACAACCTCACAGTGTTGACTGAATTCATCCTAATTGGCATCACAGACAACCCTGGGCTCCAGGCCCCATTGTTTGGTTTATTCCTTATTATCTATCTGATCTCAGTGATTGGCAACTTGGGGATCATCATCCTCACCAATGTAGATGCCAAACTGCAGACCCCAATGTACTTCTTCCTTAAACATTTGGCTTTTACTGATTTTGTCTATTCAACAACTGTGGGACGAAAAATGTTGGTAAACTTCATTGTACATCAAAATGCAATCTCCTATTATCTTTGTGCTACACAGCTAGCTTTTTTTCTTCTGTTTATTGGCAGTGAGCTTTTTATTTTGTCTGCAATGTCATATGACCGGTATGTGGCCATATGCAAGCCTCTGCTCTACACTGTCATCATGTCCCATAAAGTATGTTGGGTCCTAGTTACACTTACCTATCTTTACTGTGCATTTATGTCCCTTGTTGTCACCATAAATATCTTCTCTTTATCCTTCTGTGGCTACAATGTCATTAATCATTTCTTTTGTGACTGTATCCCCTTGATATCTTTGCTTTGCTCAAATACACATGAAGTTGAACTTATAGTTATGATCTTTGCAGCTTTAGATTTGATTTCATCCCTTTTAGTTGTTCTTATGTCCTACCTGCTTATTCTCATAGCCATTCTCAGGATGAACTCTGCTGAGGGCAGACGGAAAGCTTTCTCCACCTGTGGGTCCCACCTGACACTGGTGACAGTGTTCTATGGGACATTGATATTTATGTATGTACAACCTGAATCTAGTCATTCCATTGACACGGATAAAATATCATCCATATTTTATACTCTTATCATCCCCTTGTTGAATCCCCTGATCTATAGCCTGAGAAACAAAGATGTTAAAGATGCCCTACAAAGAACGTGGCAAAAATTATTCATCATATTTTCTTAAAATGTCCATGTAAAATTAATCTTTCAAACCAGATTTGAATATGGGCCCATTCTGTTTTCCTACAGAATGTACAAGAAATAAGAGAGTGCTCAACATGTACTTAACTACCTCAATTCTGGTGATAATCAAATTCTCATGTATTATACTTGTATTAGCAGAGAATGACTTCCTTCAGGACATTTTATATTTGAAATCTAACATCCAACCCTATCGCAAAATACAAGCAAACTTGGTGTCTATAGAATTGAAGTTTTATATCTAAAGAGACATATGATGCATGAGAGAGGGAAAGTACACTGTGTACAAAAGAGGACTTTAAACATTTTTGGGAATTCCCTATTTAAATAAATATTCTGACATTTGAAAGAATTTGCATGTACTTATGTTTTTTGAAATTAAGTTTTTTAATTTATCTTTGTTTTTGTGTATTTGACAGTTTCATACATGTATATAATTCACTTTAAGTATTGTCACTTCCATTCTTGATTCCCTCATCAACCTCCTTCTCTACCTGAAACCCTTCTTTTCAAATATCACCCCTTCTACTTTCTTCTTTGTCATGTGTTATTCATTGAATTTAATAAGAATTATTGCTCAAGACTGGGTGACAGATTGCTTAATAGAATTTGAGTAAGCTATTTATAGCTGCACCACCCAAGAAAATGACAGTCCATTTCTTTCCTTTGGGAAGTAATGGAGTGTCAAAGTCTTCCCCAATACACATTGGAATGTTGGCGAGCCCAGTCTAGGGTATTTTAATACAGACAACCATAGCTGCAATTCATGAGTTAAACATCAATGCCCTGTTCAGAGGACATGATTTCACTCACCCCAACTCTTCAGTTCTTTCTACTCCCTCCTCTGTGATTTCCTCTAAGCAATACTGAGAGAGATACAGCTGTCTCATTCAAGCACACTACCACCCCTTATTCTCAGTTTTTTGATCAGTATGTTTTTCTGCATTAAGTGCATCCATCTAGTAAGAAACATAATTTTAATAGGTATTAAGAGGATATTCATTACATATGTACTTTATCAGCTAAGTAAAATCATGATATTCTAAGTCTTAATTGTAAAAAATACTGAAGGATAAAAATTGAGTAACATTTCTTATTGAAAAACTTATTTTAGCAATCTAAAATTTACAACTTTTTGCTAGCTCATCAGTTCAAGTTAACTTTAATTTTAATGTTTCTATTTTATATAGAATATTACAATAAATAGTTGACATGAGACTTCATTGTTAAAATAACTTGATTAAAAAGAATTCTATGTGTTCTAAAATTATCTTCAACATAATTTAAAAAGAGAAAACAAAAAATTAGGGTCATCTGGAATGCTTGTAAACAGTCTGAGGTTTAAGATTGTACCAATCATAGTGCTATGTTGCAATTTATCTTTTACACAAAAGCTAAGAAATGTGAAAATACTATTACCAAATGGCATCAGATGAAATCATTTAGTGGAATTAATTTACTATCTTATACAAACACCAGATGCTTCTGAGTTATTCTAATGAATGTTTATGAAATTGGAAGAACTGTTCTCTAAAAGTCCTTCTAGACACCTAAGAATAGTCTTATTTTTTAATTTGCATAGAACTATTGCCCTAAATGAAATCAAGTCATCATATGTGTACAATTCAAAAGCGATCTTCAGTGCTGTATGTTGCAGTGTGTATGAGAGAGATTAAATTCACCAAACTGCCTTTACATGGACTTTAATATGACTTGAAATATTCCAATACAACAATAACAGAAAAAATTTCCCCACATAAAATGGAGAACATTCTATAGTAATATAGAATATTTTAAGCCAATAAGTTTAAAATATAGAAAACTGTACATTATCAATTTTGGTGAATATCAAGTATTGGCATAGACCGAATAAGAAAAGAATAAAATGAGCTCACAAAGATGTACAGCATTCTGTGTAACTTGTTTCCGTCTACTTGTCACTATATTTACTTAAATGCTACATAGAGGTTAAACTGTTTGATATCTTCTCTTGTCATATGCCAACATTTTCACGTAGGACAGTGCCATGCAAGATTATAAAATTAGAGAAATGCCTTCAACAGATGCAATCGAACCACTTAAGTTTTGTTTCTGTTTTTATCACTTTGGTTTGAAATGGTAAAAATAACAAAGAACTAATATCAGTTTTCCTGGAAAAGATGAAAAAATGATGAAGAAAGGAAAATAAAGAAAAAGTAAAGAAAGATAAAGCTTTTTCTTGTCTATAATTTTGGAATTAAAAGGCAAGGAAAAATTTTTTTCAGAGTTACTATCTCTACCAAATATAATTTATTGTTATAAAATTTGTCAAGAATTTGTTAGATATTGCTAATAAATGAAGAAAATTCTTTTCATTACCATGGAACTGGATAACTCAAGGTTTCATTTCCTTAGTCAATAATGTAGAAATTAATCAAGCCATGTATTTATTTACAAAGTTATAAAATAGTAGTTAGAAGAGGGCCTGGAACAAAAAAAAATAGCATAATAGAAAACACATGAGAACTGGATGGGTGGTTCAGCTGATAGGAGCATTGGATTCTCTTGTAAAGAGGTTCACCTCACCTACATCACAGCTACAACACTCCATAATTCCAGCTTGAGGAGATCTGAAGCACTTCATGAGCATAGGGCAAGGATGTGGTCCACATACATACATGCAGACAAGTGCTGACACATAAAATAAAAATACACATATGTAAGATATTTTTTAAAAAATTAGTAATGGAAACTATAAATTTAAAATTCTTTTCCTCTTATTGTACTCCAGCACATATTTAATTACATCAGCTTCATATAATTATATTATATGTGGTTTACCTGAGCACAGTGTATATACGAGTTTTGCAAATAATTTGTTTAAAGGTCTTATTAGCATATATAGAAGCTAATGTGCTTTGCATATATTTTTGGAAATAAAAGAAATAATAAGTGTACTCTCCGGGGACTGGTCTGGTGAGTTTCTCTAAACCTCTGCATACAAACATTCTACCCATCTTTGCAAGTCTTGGTCCCACACTGACTGATACAGCCTAGTGTTGACTCTCCTACCTATATGTCATATCCTCTAGCCCAATAAATACTCCTATTCCATATCCAAACTGTCAACCCAGCCAGTTCTAACCCATCCCTCCACAATTCAATGAGGAAATATATCTAGTATAAAAACCCAGACAGTTTTTTCTGCCTAACTCCATGTAAGCCAAGACATTCTGAGCCTGTAGACCCAACCCTATCACAAATCTCATTTTTGCCCCAAATTGTTCTGTTCATATCATGCTTGAAATCAACAAAGAATTCTACAATCCCAGATCTCATCACAAAATATACCAACAATATGAAATTTCAAAACTTAATATTTGACAGAAGCAAAAATTATAAGCTGGATAAAAGAAAGCACTTTCAACAATTGGTGCAAGGAACAAGGATATTCACATGCTAAAGAGTGAAAATAAACTAAAGCATGTCACCTTGAATATCACCTAATCCAAAATAGATTAAAGAAGATTTAAACCTGAAACAATGAAACCTCTACAGGAAAAAATATACTTTATCATATAATATGTAGGTATAAGAAAGTACCTTTTCAACAGTACTCCATTTGTCATAGAATTAAAGCAAAGAATTGACAAGTGGAGCTTTATAACCAGAGGAAGAATAAACTCACAGAATTTGAAAGAATATTTGCCAGCCTTATACCTGACAGAGTATTAATATCTAAAATGTATAAAATACTCAAAAGAATAATATACAAATCAGTTAAATGACTCATTAAAATATGGGTCTTATATAGCAGGGTGGTGGTGGTACATGCCTTTAATCACAGCATTCAGGAAGCAGAAGCAGGCAGATCTCTGTGAGCTTGAGAACAGCCTGGTCTAAAAACACTAGGTCCAGAACAGGTTCCAAAGCTACAGAGAAACTCTGTCTTGGAAAAAAATGGATCTTGAACCTGAATAAAGCATTTGCCAAAGAAGAAAAAATATAGCTAAAAATCATTTCAGAAACAACAACAAAAAAACAATGTTCCTCATCCATAGCAACCAGGAAATGCAAATCAAAACACTTCAACCAAGTCAGAATGGCAAAGATCAAAAACCAAAAATCAACACTAGTATTGGAGATGTGAGAAAGGGGTAGTCCTCATTAACTTCTTAGTTAATTAGGCAGCAATCCTAACTGGACCTAATGCTGTAGAAATCAGTGTGGAGAACTCAAAAAGATAAAAAAGTAAATCTACAAGCTATAACACTCCTTGGCATACACACAAAGAACTTGATATATTCCATAGATATTAGCTAGCCTTGTTTATTGCTGTTCTGTTCAAAGTATCTAAGAAATAGAAGCAACCTAATTGACCTTAAACTGATGGATGAATAATGAAAATGTGGTACATATGCACGATAGTATACTATTCAGTTGTAAAAATAAATGAAATCATGGACACTGTTAATGGATGGATACTAGAAAGGATCACATTGAATGGGATAGCCCATATCTAAAGGGACAAATATCACATATTCTCTCTATTACTGAAGGTACATTGCTCCACTTTTTCAGCTAAAATTCCAATTTGTGAAAAGGAATTAAGGAAAAGCTTGCAGCCAGGTGTGGTAGTGCATGCCTTTAGTCCCGGCACTCAGAAGACAGACGCTAGTCATTACCAGAGTATGAGAACAGCCTGGGCTGCAGATCCCGTTTAAGGAGACAGCCAAGTCTATAGACTGAAGGAATTCTTTAAAAACAGAAAGTTCGTGAAAACATAATTGAATGACTGGACCACGTTCCAGCCACAGTAGTCAGCAGAACTTGGCAGCTTGGGCCAATGGCTCTGGAATTAAGGATAGAAGAAAGGGGTTATGGAATTTTCCTCTGTAACTAAGCAAAGCTACTAAGGCCAGGGTTGTTTTAGGGGTGATCCTAAATGGAACTACTTTTCGAGTTTGTCTTGGTCCAGTATTTCCTTGCAGTAATGTATATCTCATGCCATTCTAGGTTGGACATATGTGATCTGCTTTTCTGATTTTTTTCTTAAACTAAGGAAGAACATACCTATAAGAAAAACAAGCAAGAAGCAAACACCCAAGAGCAGTATACAGCAATAATCATAAAACAGAAATAACCACAATGAGATCTGAAATCAATAAAATAGAAACAAAGAGAACAATACAAAACATCAATGAAATGAAGAGTTGGTTCTTGAGAAAATAGAAAAGATAGACAAGCCCTTAGGAAAACTAACTAAAAGATGCAGGAAAAATATCCAAATTATCAAAGTCAGAAAATAAAAAAGGAACATAACAACAGATACTAAGGAAATCCAGAAAATAATCAGGTCATACTTCAAAAATCTGTACCCCAGAAAATTGGAAAATCTAAGAGAAATGGACAATTATCTTGGTAGATACCACTTACCAAAGCTAAATCAAAAATCAGATAAAGAAATTAAATAGAACTAGTCATTAAGAGAAATAGACATTAAAAGCCTCACAACCAAAAAATAAATCACAGGGTGATACTTTTTAAAGCAGAGTTTTAGCAGAAATTTGAAGTAGAACTAATACCAATACTTATCAAATTATTCTATAAAATAGAAACAGAAAGAATATTGCCAAATTTATTTTATGAGGTCAAAGTCACCCTGATACTTAAACCACCAAAAGATTCAACAAATAAATATACTTATAGACCAATTTCCCTCATGAACATTAATGTAAAAATAATAAATAAAATACAAAGCAAATTCAAGACAACATCAAAAAGATCTTCCACTATAATCAAGTAGGCTTCATCCAAGTGAAGTAGGCATGGGTCAACAAATAAAATTCTGTCAATGTACTCCACCATACAAACAAACTGCAAGAAAAAACATGAAACTCTCATTTGATGCTCCAAAGACTTTGATCAATTCCAACACCCCTTCACAATAAAATACTTGGATATACCAAGAAAACAAGGTACATATCAAAACATAATTAAGGCAATATACAGCAAACTTATAACCAACATCAAATCAAATTCAGAGAAACAATGCATTTCCACTAAAATCATTAACAAGACAAGGCTGTGCCCTCTCTCAAGATCTATTCAATATAGTTCTTGAAAATCTAACTAGAACAATTAGACAACAAAGGAGAAGAAAGGAATGCAAACTGGAAAGAAAGAAGTCAGATAATGTTATTTGCAGATGATATGATAATATGCATAAGTTACCCCAAAATTCTACCAGGGAAATCCTAGAGCTGATAAACGCCTTCAACAGAATCTTTCAGTCTGTAAATGATTACACCTAAATTATTTGAGAGTCTAATGAGATGCCATAAAGTTATAAACTAACATCAGGCACAATTGATATTAATCTATGACTTCATCTATTTGTCTCTCATCTATCTATCTCTCTATCTCTCTATCTATGCATCTATACAAATTTCAATACAATAATCCCACTTACATTTATCTTTCCATAAGTATTGGTATTAGGATACTAAAGATATATTAAAGCTCTCATATTCACATCAACATTTGTTCCAGCCAAGATGTTAAAATCTACTAAAATATCATTCAAGGATTAACCATAGAATGCAATAGCATATTGCAAATCTTAAGTGTTTATTAAATTTAAGTTCAATATAAAGCCATTTTATAGGGATTCCTTTAGGCAGGCTTTTCTACTCATATGGTGACTACCAACTTATAAATATTTGAGTTAAAATTGAAATAGAGGACAAAAGGGAAACACAAACTGAGGGAATTCTGGAAATGGAAATCACAGTAAATGAAAAAGAACTACAGATGCAAGCATAACCAAGAGAATGAAAGAAATGGAAGTGAGAATCTTAGGTGTTGGAGATACAAAAAAGAAATATGTTTATTGGTCAAAGAAAACATTAAAGCCCACAAACTCATAAAATATTATGTTCAGGAAATCTGGATTCCATGAAAAGACTAAACCTACTAGCACTAGAGGAGAATACCAGTTCAAAGACACAGAATGTATATTCAACAAAATCATAGAAGAAAATTATTCCAACCTAAAGAAGAAAATGTCTATGAAAGTACAAGAAGCTTACCTAATATCAAATAGACTAGACCCAAAAAGTCTCCTTACCACATAGTAATCAAAACAAAATATACAGAATAAAAAAAGAATATGAAGAGATATGAGAGCTGCAAAGGAAAAAAGCAAAGTAACATATAAAAGCAGACCCATCAGAATTATACCTGACTTCTCATTAGAGACTCTGAAGGGCAGAATGTCCTGAGCAGATATTATGCATGCACTAAGAGAGCATGGATGCCACGCTAGACTACTATATCCAGCAAAACTTTCAATTACCATAGATGGAGAAAACAAGATATTCCATGACAAAACCAGATTTAAAAAGACACCTATCCACACATCCAGAACTACATGAAGACTAGAAGGAAAGTCCAACCCAGGGAAGTAAACTGTACCTACAAAAACACAGGCAATATATAATTCCACACCAGTAAAGCCTAAAGAAGGGAAACATACACACACTACCACCAAAAAATAATCAAAGCTAAGAATCACAGGTATTAATATCCCTTAACTTCAATGGACTGTATTCATCTATAAAAAGACACAAGCTAACAAAATGGGTAAGAAAATGGGATCCATTCTTCTGCTGCATACAAGTAACAAACCTCAACTCTAAAGACAGACCTTACTCAGAGTAAAGATTTTGGAAAAGACTTCCCAATCAAATGGACCTAAGAAGCAAGCTAGTATAGCAACCTTGATATCTAACAAAATGGACTTCAAACTAAAGGTAATCAAAACAGTTGAAGAAGGAAATTTTATAGCAGTAATTGTAATCATTCTTAATAACAAAATCTCATAGTCAGCTCTCAGGGAGTATACTGTCAGTCTGATGATTCAGTGTGGGAATGCAGTCTGATGACATGTTTACTCTTTTGGTCTGAGTATGTACAGAGGTAAGAACTATAGTGGATGGCCACTTTGCTTCTTTGATCCTTCAGCTTTCACTTTCTGAGAGCTGAATATGAGGTTTTGTTATTAAGAATGACAGGTCTCACCAGGAAAATTAGAAAATCCAGTGCTTGTTTTTTTTTAAAACACATACTGCTGTAATCATGGAAGATGAATCAAAAATTCCAGTGAAAATAGGAAGCATATATTTTGGCAGACTTTTATAAATAATCAAATAATTAAGCTGAGAGTATGAATAAATAACATTATAACTGAAGGATTATTGGACATGGGTGCAGATGTTACTATTACTATTCCAGAATCTTGTCATCCAAATTGACCTCTTTAGGAGGCAGATGTTCAACTGCCTATTTAGAACCCTATCTGAAGTAAAACAAAGCATGAGATGGGCTGAATGCATAGGACTGGAAGGAAAGAAAGGAAGGCTTAGGCCATATGTGGCTAATATAGCAGTGAATTTATGGGTCCTGATCTGTTGCAGATTACCCAGATTAACATAACATAAATGAACTCATGTTTCTGGGAAAATATTATGCTATTATAAAAGACAGTCACCAACAATTCAGGCTATACAAAAACACAGAAAAACAATTAACAAACTCTGAGGGGTACCAATGGACCTACCTTTAGAATGGCTAAATAAGGAATGTATATGGGTTAAACAATCACCTTTAACAATAGAGAAATTTCAGGCCTTAGAACAGCTGGTACAGGAGAAACTAGATACTTAGCATATTCAAAAATCAACTATCCCTCAGAATTTATGTATTTGTTGTTAAAAAAATCTGGAAAATGGAAACTGGTAACAAATCTCAGACCTTTTAATAAAGTCATTCAACCAGTGGGCCCGCTACAATCTGGAATTCCCATTTCCTAAAGGACGGCCTATTAGTTATTGATGCAAAAGTTTGTTTCTTCACTAGACCTTTGCAAGAAAAGACAGGAGCAACCTGGTGTGTGACAGAAGGAAGATAAAATATAAGAATTACTGCTATCAAAACTTTGCTTTCACAATGTTTTACTTCTCCCCATGCCTGTTTTTGTCTCTATGGTACCTTTCATTGAATATATATCCATAGAAATTCAAGCTTTACATTTTGATATGAATAATGATTCAGTTTTCTACAATTAAAAATAAATTTTCCTGTAGTAATCTTTGAGGTCTTCAGGAAGAAGTTGGGGCCCCACAACCATGATTCCACCTAGTTGATATGATGACATTATGCTGATAGCATGACTTTAAGATCAGCTTTGGGTTAGAAACTGCTCAAGATGATTCCAACTTGACTAGTTGAGTTGGTGCACCTTTTTATAATGTTCTGGACAGAACTTCAAATAAGAATTATAGAAAAATTCTACTAACTACTCAAAGACTATCTGCAATTTTACCAGACAGTAATCTTGGAACTTAACCATCACTTTATTATTAACAGGATCTCATAGAAACAACATCATTCCCATGACAGTTGGAAGTAATTCTAGAAAACAACATACCCTCTCACAACAAAGATGGTCCTCAGGGTTAGCGACATCTTTATGGGTTGGTTATCAGTGGGATTGGGTTGAGGGTGGAAATGAAGTAGCTTCAGGGGTCTCTTTTGAATAAAAAAACAATGGATGACATAAAATAATAGGTAGATTAGTGTATTACTTGAGCTACTATCTACAGCCAATTACAGTGGTATAGATTCTTATATATTGATTCAAATTAAATCTTTATATTGAATATACTCCTATTTCTATTTATAATATTTGTACACCTATTCAAAGTTATTTTGTCATTTTTTATGCATCTATATTTCTACCTCTGCTTAAGTATTTTGTATATTGATGCAATTTTAGGCTATATTTACCATATTGCACTATATATTTCTACATCTAATGAAGACACTTATATAGTGTCTCTACTTTAAGGTCATTGCGCTCATTTGCTGGACCTTTGTTTAAAGATTGTTTTTATAATATGAAGCCTTAGTCTTTAAACTATGTAGGTATTAAGAATTACAGGTTAATAGTCACCCATGTTTGTCATACCTGTAGTTAGACTAGTCAACTTCTTTAGAAGCATAGAAGTTATATGCCACATAGATAGGCAATCATCAAACACTTCAAAGAGCTGGAGAATATGACATATAAATAACTTAGGATTCTGTTGATGTGCAATGCTGGCAGAACCAATCTATTCCAGTGAGAATGATAGGCACTGAAGACACTCCACTTGGAGTTTGTTTTCTTATTGGCAAAATTGGCCTTTGGGAAAAGAACAGCCCCTGACTTAACTACTGATAAAATTCATGGCTTCTAAACTGGACAGGCATGATACAAGCAAATACAGCTGCCAAACCTTGCCAAGATAGGGTAAGACCGTTTTCCAAATTTTCCTGCCTCTGAAAATGGTCTGTCAGTTACTCTAGGCCTTAACCAAAGTTGGTTGCCCCAGTGCTTCATAAGAGACTTTGGATGACTGCCCAGGTAATCAGTTGTCTCTGTCATTTCTTGCACCTTTTCAAAGTTTTTTTGATTGTATTTCCTGTTTACAAAGTAATATTTACATTCTCAGGTCTTTGATGAGGTTGAAGACTAGATAATCATAATTACTTTCCTTTCATGTCTTAGTAACGTCATTTTAATATAAGTCTTAGACTCCCAAGGATAGAATAACTATTATAATATTTAATATATGTTTCTTACTTGATTTTGTTGATGCTGGTTGTAATTATAATTTTTATGTGTGCTTTCACATCTTCTTTTACATGAACAATACTTGATATTTGTTTTTATTGTATATAATTTTGTACTAGGCTTAGAACTCTTTTATTTAGATGAAAGGGATAGGGTTTATGGGAGTTCCTTCTGCCAGTAGCCTTAAAATACTGGCCCACTTTAGAAGTGGTCTTATGTTCTATAAGTACAGATAAAAAGCATGCATACCCCTTTTTTTTTAGAGAATTGTTTCCAGTACCCAGTCTTTATTCTCCTGAAAAGACAGAAACAAAACACTACACCAACTATAAATTTGGGGAGCTTCTTTTAGGCAAGTTATATCTGATAAAATGAAAAGCATTTGTTAGTATTATAGATCAGTATAGATTGAATAGTCAAGTAGTTTGATGAACTATCATCACTTCCAATGAAGAGGTCTCTCTTGTTCAAACTGAATCTTTATAATTTTATGGTTTCCACAGATTTTCTTCTTCCATGTAAACAAAAGCAAAAACCATTCCCCAATGTAACACATGTCCTGTTTCCATTATGAGGTAAACACATCTTTAAAGTATACCTGATGGTTTAATTCCATAGTTTTTTTCTATTATTTAATGTCTCTTGGCGGTTGTTCTTTTATTATTAGCATTTAGAAAATTCAAAGATAATAAAGCATTATGTAATCTTTTTCTAGGGTCATTATTACCCCTTTTTGTTTATTTAACATATCCTTTGAAGTTTGATTTGAACTTTCTATAGCTGCCTGCCAAGTAAGGTTGTGTGGCATACCTGTAATATGCTGCATATTATAATAAAAATAACTATTTTATATTTTAGACACAAATGCTGCATCATTGTTCAACCTGATTTATACAGGTACACCCAAGACGGCCATAACTTCTAGCAAATGTTTTATTCCCAAATCAGACATTTCCACACTCAAAGCACTTACCCATTAAAAACTTGAATAGGTATCAGTGGTGTGATGTACATATTTTAATTTTCCAAATTATACAAAATGGAACACAACCATTTGCCCAGATTTTATTGCTATGAGTACCATTTGGATTAATTCTTGTGGGTAATGGAGTTTTCTTTATAAAAGAACTAGTAGGACAGTTCCTTATAATTTCCTTTGATTGTTTCCATGTGATGGAAAGTTTTAATAAACCTTTTTCATAAAATTCTGAGATCTCCTGCACATTTCTAATCATTAGTTGATCAATTTATGTATTTCTTTGTGCTAGAGGACCTGGTAGACAATATGAGATTGGAATTGTGCTATAATACTCTCCATTGATTTCTTCTTGCAATTTAATAAATAATGAAGTCAATCCTGTGTCATGTGTCATAAATTCAGTAGATTTATTATGCAAAACATCTCTTTCTGCATATTGGGAATCAGTAACTATGCTGAGAGGTTCTATGAAATTCATTAATACCATGGAAATGGTACATAATTCTAGCTTATTGCCAGAATTATATGGTCTTAGATCCACTTTACTTGAATTTTCAGTTTTGTAACATGCCTTTCCTGACGTAATTTCATCAGTCCAAAATATAGGGATCCAGATATAGGGGTTTCCCATACTATGCAAGAAAGAACCAAGTTAGTTCTCTGTATAAGTTTAATTATCTTGCTTTGGAGTTATATGCCCCACTCCACCCCAAAATAATACCAAATCTTTGCTAGGATCACTTTCTGCCCATAATTTGTCAATTTCATCATTATTGAAAAGTACTATAATTTCAGCTGGGTTTCTTCTTGCTAATTGATGAAATCTTAATTTTCCTTTTAAAATCAACTCTGAGACCATTTCCACATAAGTTTTCAATTTTCTGCACAGTTTATGTGGCAAAAAGATCTATTCTAAGATAATATCTTCTCCCTGCATTAAAATTCCTTTAGGGGAATGCTTGGAGAGTAATATGACCACAATGGAGTTAAGATTTGGATCCACATGAGTCACATGTGATTTCTGTATTTTCTCTTTCTGCTAAATCTCTCTCAGTTTCAGCTGACACTATCCTGGGACATTTTAATTCCTTCTCACCCTCTAAGGTTTTCAATAAAGTATTCAGTTCATTAGGACTTATTCATATAGTAGGCCATAGTTAAGAAATGTCTTCTAGCAATCTTTGAAAGTCATTAAGAGTCTGTAACCAACCTTTCCTAATTTGCACCATTTGGTATCTAATTTATAGCCCATATAATTAATAAAATCTCATTTTGTATTTTTTTAGGAGCATCTGATATGCCCCAACAAGGAAAACTTTTTACTGCTTCAAATATTATTTCTAATGTTTCTAAATTTGAATCAGCTAGTAAAATGTCACCCATGTAATAGTAACATCTGCTTCATGCAACATGAATACATGCCATATGAGATTATGTCTTACTTGAGTTTCCTTTATTCTAATATTTGCATAAGAGTCCATTCAGCTCTAACAGAGTATTGGGGATATCATTTGACAAATCCTATGAAATTGCTAAATATATTTATGTTGGTTGGCTGTAAACCTTGGGCTCTTTCTCTTCTTGAAAATTGACCACATACTTGGTAAAAAAGCAAACTTCCACAGATACAA
>LOJH01030628.1:0-17054 GCA_001685095.1 Ellobius talpinus | reverse complement strand
GAGATATAAAAGCTTTGGAAACAGTGATTAAGGATAGCTAAGAATTTTAGAGTTTTATTCTACATACCAACAAAACAGAAAGAAACTAAGTGGGTTGTTAATTTTTTTTGTCCACAGATCACCATGAAAAATAGTTTTTAGAAGTTTTTTTGTTTGTTTTTGGTTTTTTTGTTTGTTTTTGAAACAGGGATTCTTTGTATAGCTTTAGAGCCTGTCCTGGAACTAACTCTTGCAGACCAGGCTGGCCTCAAACTCATAGAGATCCGCCTACCTCTGCCTCCTGTGTACTGGTATTAAAGGCGCGTACTACCACCACCCTGCTACTCTCAAATTTTTAATACATGTGTTTTGCATGTTTTATAGTCTCTTGGGTTCAGGTCTTCTAAATCTACTATCAGCATATGTACTGGGTATACATATGTTATATGGTAATCTTTGTACCAAGGTATTAGGAAATCTGTTTATAGATGAAGGAACTTAGGTTCAGAGGCGGTCACACAGCTACATTACAACTATAGCATAAAGTCAGTGCACTTGATTATCCATCCCCTGCAGAAATTAAAGGTAGCACACACCTTTAATCTCAGCACTCAGGAGGCAGAGGCAGGCGGATCTCTAGTTCGAGGCCAGCCTGGTTGGCAAGAGTGAGTTCCAGGACAGGCTCTAAAGCTACAGAGAAACCCTGTATCGAAAGACCAGAGAGAGAGAGGGAGGGAGGGAGGGAGGGAGAGAGAGACTGCATAAATTTATTAAGGGTTATTCATCATGCATTTTTTTAATCATCTAGGAAATTAGGAATTGGGGTTTATAGCATAAATCTAGAATGATGTATAGGGCAGAACTTGATGGCCAGTTGACTGACTAGTCAGAACAATTTCCTTTCTACTCATAGCATACTACTACTGTGAACCTCTTCTGTTTGGGCCAGTTTTTTTAAACCTTATAATGTAATATTTTTTTATCTGTTGGATATTTTGTTAGTACTTTTGTCCATTAAAATTTTTTTAATTATACATACTTGATTTTTAAAATATTCTTTAAACTTTAGATATAACCAAGAAAGACATGTAAATTGGTTTGCTTCTTGTTTTCATACATTTGTAATCTTTGGGTCTATTTTGCACAATAACCTTATAGTAACAATGTATTTATAGTTAGATCTGTATAACTATCTTTATATTACTTTATGACATAATTCATTAGTAAAGAAATGCAACCAAGATTTTAAATTAATATACAATTCATCTTGGAGTAATATTGTGTTCATTTCTTTTAAGTATTTTGGGGTTAACACATCCTTTAAAGTGGGATTTGATTTTATCTTGAATATGCTCTGTATAAAGGTGACTTTTCTAGCCTAGATATAAAATGTTGTTTATTTTATTTTTAATAGGAAGAACTGGTTCCTTTTTTGATAATCACATCAATTTAGAAGAATGATTTTGTTTTATAACTTAAGGGTAACTTATTGGCAGAAAATATACAAATAATTTTTCTATCATTATCCAATTGGGACTACATCTAACTTGGGATTTATTAAAAAATAGTTCATGTAAATTATTTCAATTATGTTTTCTTCTTGTTACAGGAGCTAGAGTTAATGCCAAAGACAGCAAATGGTTGACACCTTTACACAGAGCAGTTGCATCTTGTAGTGAGGTATGATATTTCTCTTAGTCAATTGTATATAAAGAAACACTAAGTAAGCCTGCATGGGTCCATCTTTAACTGAAGAAAAAAACTACTAAAATAACTAGGCTGGTCGTTTTATTCCAGAATTTGTACAAACTAAGCTAATTGTTGGATTTCTCCTTTTGTGTGTAAGGCTCTTGGAGTCTGGAGTAAACAAGAGTAGAAACCCTATTTCAGTCCCTCCAAGAGAAAGCGTTTTTCTGTTTTATTTATTTATTATTTTTTATTGGTATTTTGCCTGTATGAATGTCTGAGGGTGTCTAATCCCCTGGAACTGGAGTTGCAGATAGTTGTAAGTTGCCATGTGGGTGCTGGGAATTGAACCTGGGTCCTCTGGAAGAGCAACCAGTGCTCTTAACCACTAAGCCATCTCTCCAGCCCTACAAAGCATTTTTCTAACACATAATCCTCTTTGGGTATTTTCTTTATTGGTTCATAATACTCTGTCCCAAGGGTCTGCTGAACATACTGTCATCAGTATATAATGACTAATTTGAAGGATTTATTTGAACATTGAAGTTAATTTCAGAAATACTACTTTTAAGTGCATTTTTGTGACTGTCGCGTGTGTATGTGTGTCTGCATTCATATTCACATGTGTGTGTATGTGAGTGTGCTTGCATTGGTATGCACATGCATGTGGAGGCCCAAAGTTGACATCAGACATTTTTCTTGGTCACTATCCACTTTATTCATTGAAATGGGGTTTTTTGATGAACCAACTCTGGCTGGGCTAGATAGCTAGCTTGCCCTGGATATTTCTTGTTTCTGCCTCCAAAGTGCTGGGATTACAGGTAGCTGCCTCACCTACCTGGCTTTTTATTTTATAACAGTTCTAGAGATCCAAACCTGGGCCTATACATACTCGTACTTCATCCAACACTGCGCTGTGTCTCCAACTCTTAATTCCCTTTTCAGTTTGAAAAATATTTTCTTAGTGAGTGTGAGTTTTCTCCTATGGATAAAAGACTCTTTCCTGCTTATAGTTCTATATGCTGTTTATGCATTAAGATAACTAATATTTTTAGAAAGTTTTCTTAATGTGTTTCCCATCTTCTAGACCTTATAACACCTTTATGAGAACAGATGTTTGAAGGCAACTGTTTTTTGCTTTTTCTGTCATTTTGCTGATTCATTAAAGTGCATGAGATACTTGCCCTTTCGTGTCTCTTTTTATTCTGTTTTCCATATCCTCAGAGGCAGCTAGAGTTATTACTTATATACTATCATTTTCCCTGTTGTAGAATTTTGTAAAATTGAATTAAACAATATGTACTGTTGTTTTGATTTCTGCAACTTAACCTTTTTAAGATTTGTTGATGCTGCTGATATTAATAATGAGTTCCCTTTTGTTTGTGAATAATATTATACAGTTTGCCTTTCTGATTTCTTATTGGGTAGATATTTATATATTTGATTTTATGGCTGTTCAAAAGAAACATATGAGTAGTTGTCCTTATTGGGTTTGTTTTGTTTATGCAGCTTGACAGAGCATGTCATCTGAAAAGAGATTTTTTTTTTTCCTCTCTTTTTTTTCTTTTGAGACAGGCTCTTACTCTGTAGACTGACATCAGACTCCTGATCCTCCTGCCTCATCCTCCCAAGTGCTAGGGTTATAGATGTGTATCACCATACCCAAGCTTGGTATGCTGTGTGCCAGGGGTGAGGGATGGGGGGTGTTTTGCCGGCATGTATATCTGTGTACCACATACATGATTTGTGCTCATGGGTACCATGAGAGGGTATCAGATTTCCTGGGACTGAAGTTACAAATGATTGTAAGCTGCTGTGGGTTTTGTGAATTAAACCCGGGGCCTTTTCAAGAGCAACCAGCACTCTGAACTGTTCAGCCCTCTCTCTAGCCCCAGAAGAGGGAATCTTTATTGAGAAAATGGTGTTAAGATTTTGACCTGTAGGCGAGTCTGTGGGGTGTTGCCTTGATTGATGATTGATGTGGGAGGGCTTAGTCCACTGTGGGTGGCACATCCCTAGGCAGGTCATTCTGGTTATTTAAGAAAGCACACTGAACAAGTTGGGAAGAGCAAGCTAATAAGCAGCACTCCTCCATGGCCTCTGCTTACCTACCTCCAGGTTCCAGCCTTGAATTCCTGCCCTGACTTCCTTTCATGATAAACTTTAAGACGAAATAAACCTTTCCTCACTAAGTTGCTTTTGGGTCATGTTGTTTAGTCACAACAGTAGAAACCCTAACTAACTAAGACAGCAATCTTGAAAAGGTCTGTTTATTTTCTCTAAATGGAATGGAATTGTAGGGGGCCATAGGCCTCTTTGTATCTTTGATACACTGCTTAACTTCCTCAACAAGTGAGTAGATTCCTGAGCATTTCTCCAGTTCTTCTGCTAACCCTGTTAAATGCTACTGCTGTTTCCTGTATTTCAGACAATCTGATTGTTCTTTATTTCAAAGACCAACATTGTGCTTATGCCATTTAGTCATCCTTGAACCCTTATTTTATAGCTCTTCACACTTTAATGCTCTCTGTGTGCACTAGGTAGTAACATAACAATTGTGAAAAGAGCAGTGACCACTTAGTATCCTCTTTGTCCTAGACAGGAGCACCAAGGGGCAGTTTTACAAAACTTGAATCGTGTCTTGTAGGTGATAAAATTAAGTTCTTTATATGTGCCCGAGAGTGAAAGCTGAGTCATATAGTAGTTCTGCTTTAAATTTTTAAAGAACCCTCAAGCTAATATAATGGCAGTATTAATTTTTACCTTCAGCAGTGAATGTGGATCCTTCTTTCTCTACATCCTCCTCAATATATGTTGACTGTGACAAGCAGAGCCAGTGAGCTGTGAGCTTGACCAGCATCTGCTGGGAGGTCCTTCAGCTATGTCAGACCTGGAGGGTGTTGGAAGTTCTGGAAGGTCCTTAAGAGCATTGGCCAGTGGCTAGCTCTGACAGTGACAGCTCTAACTCATCAACTGTGCAAGAAATTTGAAGGTCTCAGGAGCCAGTCACACAGTGGCCAGTCTCAGTCTTTTTGCTGATGGGGATCAGTGCAGTGACTTGATGTCAGGGAGCTTTGTGTTAGAGAGCACAGTAAGATCTGTGGCCACCTCCAGTTTTGTACCAATCCAGTTGGTGTTAGCTTTGCACTTCCAGGGCTCACAGCTTAGGGCTGATTCATTAACTTATCAGAGAATCTATCTTACGCTTGGCTCCTATCTGAGTTAGCTGCCTTATGACTAGCTTGCTAACATTACATTTTTTTCTCAAAATCACATAGAATGGTTTTACATAAAATAGTTCTAGTTATGTTCCCAGCACTGCCCGATTTACTTATTTAGATTTATTTACTTTGACTTTATGTGTCTTGAGTGTTTTACCTGCAGAGTCCAGATAAGAGTCCTTGGTCCCCTGGAACTGGAGTTCCAGATGATTGTAAGCTGCCATATGGGTGGGTGCTCGGAGCCAAACCCAAGAGCAGCAAAATACTCTAACCTCTGAGCCGCCTCTCCAGCCTCTGTTAGATTTCTCGATGATAAGCCATTCTGAATAGGGTAAGAGTAGTTTTAATTTGTATTTCCCTAATGGTTAGAGATATTGAGTACTTTTTTTAAATCAGTCATTGACTGTGTCTCTTTTAACTGCTCAGTTTACTTACCCATTTGTTGATTGGCAGTTTTATTTCCATGGTATTTAATTTCTTGAGTTATTGTTAATTCTGGATATTAACTCCTTGCGTGACATGTAGCTGAAGAGGTTTTCTCCTATTCTGTGCTGTTTCCTCTGTTGATAGTATCTGTTGCTGTTAGTTAAATTTTCATAAAGTCTGATCTGTTGATACTTAAGGCTAGTTACTGTGCTGATAGTGTTTATTCAGAAAATTCTTGCTGAGTCTAGTATCTTGAAGAGTATTTTCTGTTTTATTTATTTCAGTGTTTCAGGTTTTAAATTAAGGAATTTGATGCGTTTATAAATTTATTTTTTTGCAAAGTGAAAAATTAATCTGATTTCATTCTACCACAGATAGATACCCAATTTTGAGAACACCATTTTTTGATTAGGCTATCATTCTTTCAAATATGTGCTTACTGTCAAAATTAAGTGGGCATAGCTTTGTCTTTTATTTCTGAGTCCTCTTTTCTGTTGATTGTCCTTCCTGTTTTTATGCCAGTACTCAACTGTCTTTATTACTATACTTGATAGTACAGTTTGGGATTAGGTATTGTCATACCCCCAGCAATATTCTTAATCCTTAGGATTACTTTGGGTATTTGTAGTTTTTTGTGATTCTATATGATTCTTTGTTTTCTTTTTCTAAATATATTCAGTGTGACAGTACACTTACTCATTTGTGTGATCTGTTAAATATAACATTAGATTTTTTTATAGATAATTGCACTAAATATGTATTCTTTTTTGTAATACAGCCATTTCCACAATATTAATTCTACAATCCAAGAGTATGGAAGGTCTTTCCATCATCTGGTACCTTCTGTGATTTTCTTTTTCATTGTCTTGAAGTTTTTGTTGTATAGAGATCTGTTCATTCTTTGATTGGGTTATGTTCCTAAATACTTCAAGTTTTTTGAATGGAATATTTTTATAATTTATTTCTATGAGAGTACATTGTTGGAAAATATGAAGGACACTGGGGTATTTTTATGTTGGTTTTTGTATTCTGCAACTTTGCTGTGTTTATTAGATCACAGAACTTTCTAGTAAATTACATAGGGTCTTTTAAGTCAAGGGTCATGCCATCTACAAATAAAAATGATTTGACTTCTTCCTTTCTTATTTTTATCCATCTTCTGTGTCTTTCTTTTGCTATAGCTAAGACTTTGATACTGTATTAAATAAGACATAGGAGAGTGGGCATTTTTATGTCTTAGAGGAAATGCTCTCAGTTTGTCTCTGTTTACTATAATGTATGCTATAGCTTTGTTCTATATACTATTAGTTTGAAGTATATTCCATCTATTCCTAATATCTTCAAAACTTTATCATGAAAGTATAATGTATTTTGTCAGTGGTCTTTTTATCAAAAATCAAAATGATTATGTGGGTTTTGTCCATAAATTCATTTATGTGGTGTATTATATTTATTAATGTATGTATGTGAACCAGCATTGCCTTTCTGGGATGAAGCCCACTTAGTCATAATATATAATCTCATTAATGTGTTCCTGAATTCTATTTGCAAGTTTTTTGCTGGGAGTTTTTGCATCTGTGTTAATTAAAGAAACTGGTCAGTAGTTTTCTTATTGTTTTTCTTGTGTCTTTACGTGGTTTTGACATAAGAATAATACTTACTTCATAGAATGAATTTGATAATGCTCCTTCATCTGTTTTGTGGAACAAGTTAAGAAGAATTGGTATGAGATCTTCTTGGAAGTTTGATAGAGTTCAACAGTGAATCATCTAGCTCTGGACTTTCTTTGATGGGAGAGAGGCCTTTGACTATGGCTTCAGTCTTATTACTTGTAATGAGCCTTTTTTCATTATTGATGCCTTCTGAGTTTAATTTTTTTGGGTGTTAGTACATTTAGAAAATCTATTTCTTCTGGATTATCCAGAGTTATATTTAGAGTATAGTTTTTCATAATAGTCCCCTGTAATATTCTGTATTTTGCTGCTCTGTTGTAATGACACTCTTTTCATCTAAGAACCAACACTGGTTGATTTTTGTATTTTGTTATTTTGATAGTTCTTTAATTTATTCCCTAATCTTTATTATTTCTTACCATCCACAGAGTTATTTGCACTCCCATGTTTATTGCTGCTTTAGTCACTATAGCAAAAAAACTAAATGAACCTAGTTGCTCATCAAGAAATGAATGACTATTAAAATCTTGTACAAATGGAATATTATTCAGCTTTAAAGAAAAATGAAATCACAATTTGAAGAAAAATGATGAACTTATAATAATAGAGGCCACACAATTTCAGAAAGGAAAAATACTGCATATTTTTCCTCATGTGAACTCTGGTCTATAGTTTATATTTATATGTATTCATATATAATGTATATAAGCAAGAAATTATATGTATATACAGTATAACATGTAAAAAGAACAGGAAAGGGAAGATATTAGGTGATGAGGAAGGGTGGAACATAGGTCTAGGACACTTATGAAAGGATATAAAGCTCATTGTTTTTCTAGTTTTAACTCATGGATTCGGAGTAGGGGTATGGTAGAGTAAATGCATAAAATAATAATTGATATTGAAAGTAAGACCCATAGCTGAAGTTCTTTGGCTTCAGGATGGCTCTTCTAACTGTAGAAATTCACGTGATTTTTGGGTCTGACTGTTTTCATTGTGTGATGTTTTTTTATTTGCAAGTTCTCAACAATAAAGTTTTAATTATTTTTAAAAGGTCATAGTACTGAGATTCTGTTCTAGTGCTGTTGCTTTTTATTTTCGTATGTAATTTTGTACTTACTTACCAAAGATAGGATTATCACTATAAGGACACAATTTTGCTGTTTAATTATGATTATATTTTTTAATGCCAGTGAATTGATAAAGTCCTAAGAATCCTGGCAAACATCTGCTTTATAAAAGTGATAGTGTAAGGTTCCCATGTGCTTCTAAGGATGAATTTTTTGGGACAGTAATTCTTAAGTAGCTTCAATAGTAACATTCCTGTTAAATAGCATTGGAATAAAAAACCTTTTCTTTACTAATTTAATGAACCAGACCTAGTGATTTTTTTTCCACTTGGTTAAATGTAGTGCATAATTTTTGAGAGATAAGAAATGTCTTTTTAAGTTTTTATGAATATTAAAATAATACATATTTAAGCTATGCAATGTATACGCTGATGTATTTTGCTAATAAGAAACCAGATGAACACTTAATGAAACACATGCATTTCTTTTTTTTTTTTCTTGTGCCTTTTAATAGAGTGCCATGCTTTAGTGAGAAATGCGAACATTTGTTATCAGGATACATCTTTTTATGGCTCTAAGTACTATCATTCAATTAAAAATACTTTCTTAAATCGTCATTACTTCTAGTAGATTCTTTCAGAACTTTTATTTTCTCACTATGTGTATGTCTTTATAAATTCCTAAAAGTATTCACGCCTCTTGTTTATATTTTAGGAAGCAGTACAGATACTTTTGAAGCATTCTGCCGATGTTAATGCTCGAGACAAAAATTGGCAGACCCCTTTACATATAGCTGCTGCTAATAAAGCTGTCAAGTGTGCTGAGTCTTTGGTGCCGCTTCTGAGCAATGTGAATGTATCAGATCGAGCAGGGAGGACCGCATTACATCATGCAGCTTTCAGTGGGCATGGCGAGGTGAGTGCATTCAATGAGAAACTGATTGTCTTTCTTCCAGCCTTTGATTATTAATGAATTTGCCCCCTTTTAATTCATTTACTTCATAGGAAGAGCAAACAAAATATCCTAGCTTTTCTAGTAATATAAGTGTTTTCAAATTTAAAAATGTATTTAGTACTTAATACACATACACTAGAATTTCATAATGGCCTAGAATGACAGCACTGTCTGCTCTAGGATAAACATAGGAGATGTTTTGTCATTGTCAAGAAAGTGCAGGGAGACAACAATTCCATTGTTCTTTCAGAAGGAAGGATAATAGCAAAGAAAGGCAGTGGTGAAACCATGCTTTCTTCTATTTCATTATTAAGATAGTTCCTTAGTGACAGAACCATCAAAAGAAAACAGATTAAGAAAATTAGTTGGGCTAGAGAGGTAGCTCAGCAGTTAAGAACACACTGGTTGTTCTTCCAGAGGTCCTGAGTACAGTTCCCAGCAACCACATGGTGGCTCACATCCATCTATAATGAGATCTGGTGCCCTCTTCTGTCATGCAGGCATATATGCAGACTGAACACTGTATGCATAATAAATAATAAATCTTTTTTAAAAAGAAAATGAGTCATGACAGGACTGAGGAGATGACTCAGTCCCTAAGTACTTTCTGTGCAAGCATGAGGACAGATCCCTAGCACCCATATAAAGAGCAAGGTGTGGTACACACCTGTAATCCCAGTCAGATCTCTCAAACTTGTTGGTCAGTCTGCCTACCCAAATTGGTAAACTCTAGGTGTAAGACCCTGTCTCAAAAAAAAAGGAAGAAAGAAAAAGAAAGAATGATTAGCATGCTGGGCAGTAGTGGTGCGTTGCCTTTGATTGCAGCATTCAGGAAAACAGAGGCAGGCAGATCTCTTGAGTTCGAGGCCAACCTGGTCTACAGGATGAGTTCCAGGACAACCAAGGCCACACAGAGAAACCCTGTCTCATCATCATCATCATAGGTGGAGCATGATGGAGGAAAACACCCAATATCAACCTCTGGTCTCCACATGCACAAGCAAGCATACACTAGCACACACACACACAAACAGGTATACACTACACATAAAGTAGTTATGCTTTCATCTAGTATTGGCAAGCCTAGTTGAACCAGAGTTAGAGCTTTGTCCAGCCTTACACATACCCCCATCCTCGCCTACCTTCCTTCTTTCCTCTGTTCTTTCTTTCTTTTTTGCACTGTTTTTCCTATCTTCACTTCCCTTTCTTAATTAAAGATGAGATATTACTATGTTCCAAACTCCTTAACACTAGGCTATCCTCCTACCTTAGCCTCTTCCAAGCAGCTGAAACAAGTTGCACTTGACTGTTCCCAGATCCTAGTCTTTCAGTGTGCAGACACAAAAGCACAAAAGTTTAGAACAGCATTCTCAAGATCTTGCAACTGGAAGCCTAGTGGCTTCATTGTTCTTCTCATTTTAATGTGCCAAATCCTTGCATCAACTGTAGCATAGATCACAAAATGGAGAAACAATTATAAATACAATATTATTGATTCATTATGTTATAATAGACTATAAATATTGAATTCGAAATATAACATTTGAAAATAGACTTTGTAATAATTTGATTTAAACATAGTGGATCTACCATGAGGAATAAAATTAAATTTCAGACATTACTGGTATGAGACAGTTCTTTACATTCTAATAACACTTTAGGCTATAAATAGCAGTACAACTTCTTTTTAAGTATTCCCAGCTTTAGACTTTCAAGGCTTGTACTTACTTAGATGTTCATAAAATATTGAATTGCAAAGTGGCATCTTAAAAGAGGCTGTAGCCTTACTTCAGTAACACAATGAACTCCCTCCCACGTTATCATATATTAAATGGCCTTTAATATTTTAGTTCCTTTCTACAACTACAGCCATTCAGTACCAAAGAAATGAAGTTAAATAATGAAGTTAAAACAAGGCATATTTATAAACAATTGTTCTTCTGAATCTCCATGAAAATATTTACTTTTATTCCAGATGGTCAAACTACTTCTGTCCAGAGGTGCCAATATTAATGCTTTTGATAAGAAAGATAGACGTGCCATCCACTGGGCGGCATATATGGGTATGTACTTTTTAAATTGACTTAACAATATATTTATGGGAAATAATGAATTTTGGCTTTGGCATTTATGCAATTTTTCTAAAGTATATCAATAAGTTATACGTTAGAACATGTAAGAGAGGTTTATTACAACAGTACACTGGATCCAGGCTATAAAAACTGAATAAAACAAGAGACACCTAAGATGATGGCCTGGGATATTTAACTTAAGATGGGTATTTACTAAAAGCTCGTTCTCATCCATTCTTTTTATTGAGTTATTAATAAGTTGTGTAGATGGATTGAGAAGCATCTTATTAAACTGGAGGTATAACTGAAATGACACTGTGTTTGTCTTGCATGAAAGAAAACTAAACCTATTATGATCTAAGGACTGTGTGTACATGTGTGTGTGTGTGTGTGTGTCTTCATTTATTTGTACATGCACCTGTACATATGTGTCCGGTCAACTTCCAGTGTCATTTCTCAGGAGCTATCTGCCTTATTTTCTGAGTCAGGGCCTCTAACTGGGACCTAGGATTATATTAGACTAACTGGCCAGAAGCCTAAGAGCTTTGCCTGTTTCTACCTCCCCAGCACTGGGATTATAAGTACACTCCCAAGTCTAGGGTACCGTTTTGGTCACATATATTATTTTGATGGCCAAAACCTAAAAATGTAGTGTTTACTATCAAAAATATGTCCCTCTTCATATGTAAGGAAATTTTTTTTGTGTGTTAAAGGTAAAATAGCCAGAAGGAGTTCTGTTTCATCCTAAAGTCTGTTGTTCTATGTGGAGTTTTATATGCTTAAGTTTCAAAGGCTTTCCTGAATATTCTATTGTCAATTATTCATTGGGACAGTTTAAAACAGAGTATGATTTTAAAGAACACATTTTGTGTTGAAAAGGTCTGCACAAACAATGGAGTATAGTAAGCCATTTACTTTAAAAAATTTAGGTTTGACTTCACAGTTATTTTTATGAAATGAAGGGCCAGAATAATTTTGTGGCTTGCTTGAAGTTGAGCTTTTAAAATAGTTGAGTGTGAATCTTGGTCTGGGCATAGCTTGGTTCAGATGTCCTTGATAAACTTAATTATAAGGTGGTCTGTGTTTTGTAGTTAGCAGCACATTTTTTATTTACCTTGTATTACTATAATAGAATACCTGAGATTGGGTAATTTATCCTGAGCAGAATTTCATTTCCTTCAAATTTTGGAGCTTTGGAAATCCAAGGTAAAGGTTCTGTCATCGGGTGTCTTCCTTCCTACTGTGTCATGTCGTGACGTGATGGAAGACATCACGAAAGAGAAATGTTAAGTTAACTTTGGGTAGAAGAACGATAAAATAGTGAATTATAATGTTTTTAGTTGTTCTCTCTACCAACTTTTGTCAAAATTATTCTAGTTTCTTAGATTTTTTTCAATTCTCTTGAATTACAGCATGAATTATTACTTATCATGCATTAATATGCTGTTACATTTCTTAAAAGGTATTCATAATGTGTTTAATAATTTCTATGTACTGATCTGTTTGAGTTTGTTTGCTTGTTTTTGTAAATGTATTTTCAGGTCACATCGAAGTAGTGAAATTACTTGTATCTCATGGAGCTGAAGTGACATGCAAGGATAAGAAGTCTTACACACCTCTTCATGCAGCAGCCTCTAGTGGAATGATCAGTGTAGTCAAGTACCTTCTAGATCTTGGAGTTGATGTAGGTATATAGATTGAGCAGTATAAATTAATGTATTCTTTGTTTTTACTATATTGTCAGAAATTAGGTTTGAAAGACAACAGTAATATCTTTGTCTTTTTGCCAAATCTTTCCAACCCTTTAATTATCTATTATCCTGATATGATCAACATATGTGTCTTAGTTAGGGTTACTATGTCTATGCTGAAACACCATGACCAAAAGCAACTTGGGGAGGAAATGGTTTATGTGGTTTATGTTTCCACATCACTGTTCATTATTGAAGGAAGTCAGGGCAGGAACCTGGAGGCAGGAGTTAATTCAGAGGCCTTAGAAGATGGTTGCTTACTGGATTGCTCCTTATAGCTTGTTCAACTCTCTTTCTATAGCACCAAGGACCACCTTCCCAAGAATGGCACTACTCACAATGGGCTGGGCCCTCTGCATCAATCATTAAGAAAAATGCCCTATAGGTTTGTCTATACCTGATCTTATGGAGTCAGTTTCTTGATTAAGTTTCCCTCCTCAGATGCAAAGATGTGTCAAGTTAACATAAAACTAGCCAATACAATAGGTAATTAGTCAAAATATATAAAGAGTTAAAACCCATTCCAAAGATGAATGATTTTCCCAAAGCTTTTCTTTTCCATCACATTTCAGGTCCTGTAGCTCTGTTTCTTCCAGTTCTCTGGGATCCAGCAGATCAGACACACAGCTGTGTTATTGTCAGTTTTCTGAGTGGTAATTCTACCTTTATTTAAATGACTGTAGTAGATCACAGTATGGGATACTGACAAAAGCAAGGAAGGAAGACAACATATTTATTAACCAAATATACATATTGACTAAACATTATATAGTGATACCATTCTGATTAGGAGAGAATATTATTTTCTTGGTATATATTTGATCCCTGAATAAGAATACATGTAGCTTTTTTATGCCATTATTTAAATACATGTCCATTACTTTTATTTTATTTACTCTTATTTTGTTTTGGGAACAGTCTCATTGTGTAGTCCAAGTTGACCTCAAATTTGGAATCCTCCAGTCTCAGCTTCCAAGTACTTGGGTTATAGGTCTGTGCCACCATCTTTTCCCTAATATCATTTACTCTTATTGTATGTAGGGACATGTTGATCAAACTTAACTGGTTTTTCAAAGCAGTGGATAAGGAGAAAGAACAGTGCAAAGAGAGGGAAGCAATAAACTTAATGTGATTCTAGTTAGACCAGACATGACAGGGCTATGGAGCTGCATTATCTGAGGACTGTGAGAAACCCTGTACTGAAAAACAAGGAAGAAAGACATTAAAAATGTGGGAAATAGAAGTTGCCAAACACCCAGACATACTGTTGAGTGGGATCCTGAAAAGTACAAGATGAGTAAAAGTTTCATTTTTGTTCAATAGTACCTGTAGCTCTGTTTCAACCAGTTAGCTTAATGGCCTTAAAAGATATGAGAAACAGATGAAGGAAGCATTCTTGTTTCTGCTCACATTTATAATAAATTCTCCCTTAGCTCAAAGACTTGAAAATACATTGTTTTTTAAAATAACTCTTGTGGAGGAATTTAACATTGTATGTGTGAAGCACATTCTCTAAGTGTATGTAACCCATTGAACACTAAATTGTTTACTGTTGTGTTTATTATGGTAAAAAGAACCTTAACATTATAAACCTCATCTTGGTATTTATCCCCTTTACTTTAACTAATAATTTAAAATAGCTTATAGCAGTAATGGAAGAACTACTTAACATTCACATTTTTTTCCTATAGATGAATGAACCAAATGCCTATGGAAACACACCTCTTCATGTAGCCTGTTATAATGGACAAGATGTTGTTGTGAACGAGCTCATAGATTGTGGTGCTAATGTAAATCAGAAGAATGAAAAAGGTTTCACACCTTTGCATTTTGCTGCTGCATCAACACATGGAGCACTGTGTTTAGAACTCCTGGTTAGCAATGGGGCCGATGTCAATATGAAGGTATGAAAGAAAATTAGAATCCACACTTTTGGTACTTAGTTAACTGTCTAAAACAATATTCATAACACAGACCATCCAGAATTAAAAAGACATTCTGGTAAACTTAAGAACATGAATAAGGCCAGGCATGGTGGTACACACCTTTAATCCAGGTCTCTGGAGGTAGCGGTAGGCGGATCTCTGCGTTGAGGCCAGCAGAACTACACAGTGAGACCCTGTCTCTACTACTACCACCCCCTCCAATAAAAGAACATGGATAAATCTCTAAAATACTATGCTGAATCAGATAAAGAATTTAATACATTTTCCATCTATGCAAGATTCTAGAACAGATGGAATTCTGCTTATTTGGAGTTCCAGAATTTATAGTCAGAGGGAAAATAACAGATCAATTGTTGCCCATGGGAAGGAAGGATCACCTGGGCAAGGGGCATGAGGAGACCTTACAGGGTAACAGTGCTGCTTTGTTCTTGGAAGGCATTGTGTAATGTAGATACGCACTTGTGGAATACCACCAGGGTTCTTAAGACTAGTGCACTTCGTAATGTGTCAGCTTCCTGTTAGAAGGAAACAATAACTTCGTGTTAGAAGGTGTTGAATGTTTAATGATACATCCTGATTGTTACATTGTGATGACAGCTGTGACTAACGCTAAAGCATCAAATGTATCAATAATGAGATGAGAAATACGGAGTTAAATTTGGTGATAGAATTCAGATATGTATGTGCATATTCATGCTGTAGTACTGTTTTGAAATTGTTCTCATTTCTGAAATTTCTGTTATAAAATTTTTCATAGTGTTAGGATAAAAACGTTATCTTTTTACACATAAAGAATAGTCGTTTGGCTGTTATAATTGCTTTCAGGAGTAAGCATTTTAGAAATATGTTAAAATTCAGGAGTCAAAATAAATTTATTTTCATTGTGTAATTCTGTGAGAAACACCGGTAACCAATGTTTCAAGCATTATTATTTCATAGTATATAATTGTTTGACATTGTTAAAGATGTCTTTCCATTGTTTCTTTCTGTATTCATTCATCAGTTTATCACTTAAAGTACCTGATAAACCCTATCTTGTGTTATGAAGAAAACCAGAGTCAATCAAATTTGAATCTTGTAGGATTAGTAGAAATTTATAAGCTTAAAAATAATGTTTATGGAGAATTTTAGCTCCTTCTGAACATGGATGAACATGAGCACTGCCTTTCCTAACTGAGAATACTAACCTACACAAGAGAAGTAAAGCACCATTGAGTCTAGTGAGAGTTAGTTCATTCTTTTCTCTTTCAACTGAGACAAATTTATTTACTTCATATTCAAGGAAGGAAGACCAGAAAGTATCACTAAGAGCCTCTATTACGCTTCAGGCTAAGCTGTCCTTTTTAATTTCTTTTAAATTATCTTACTATTTTATGTATATGGATATTTTGTTTGGATATACGCCTTGTACCCATGGAGACCAGGAGTGGGAGTCAGATCTTCTGGAACTGGAATTACAATTGTGAGTCACCATGTGGTTGCTGGGAGTCAAACTGGGACCACTAGAGCGCTTAGTTTCTGAGCCATCTTTCAAGCCTCTAGGCTATCTTTTTAAAGAATTCACCTCTAGGGACTGTAGAAATACTCAAGAAAGCAGCCAGCTAGCAGGCCTGGGAACTCTAGGCCAATGATAAACCCTCTCTTAAAAGACAAAGTGGGTGGCACTTGAGGAACAACCATATATTGTTCTTTGGCTTCCATGCCTACACATTCACATTCATTTTTACACAAAAACGTGCAAAATTTATACATTTAAAGTATAATGACGCACACTATAATCCTAACACTTGGGAGCTAAGGGATGGTGATTTTGAGGCCACTGTGAGGTATATAGCAATACTCTGTCTCAATTAAAAAGAAAACATACATGTATTCATATATATGTATGTTTTCATATCCTCAAGTCTATGACAGCCTAAGAAGAACCAGCTTCTGGCTACAGGAAGGGCTGAAAGGAAAAATTCACTGCATTATGAAGTTAAAACCTTTTTCTATCTGAGGAATATTTTTTTTAGAAAAAAATGACACATTCACACCTATTCTGTTGGATTCCTTCTTTATTCTCACACATTGCCTTCTCTCAGGATGTTACGGTGTTACATTCTCTGCTTTCTCAATTCTCTCATTTTAGCTCTGTCTTTACTCTTTTTTTCAGTTTTGTTTATTGATATTTATTGAGCTCTACATTTTTCTCTGCTCCCCTTCCTCCCTCTTTCCTCACTCCTTCAACCCTCCCCCAAGGTCTCCATGCTCCCAATTTACTCAGGAGATCTTGT